>LPNX010284617.1:96858-157095 GCA_001517045.1 Pseudotsuga menziesii | reverse complement strand
CCCTTTATATTGTTATGTTATATTCTGATACGAGCATGGGGATGCCCGCCTCGTCCATATTATCAGATGATCCCTCATCCATTATTGAGGTTATGTACTTGTCGGTCCTTGCAGGTGGTTCGAGATCGGTGTCCCGGACTTCAGTTGCTTCCTTCTCTTCTCCACACCCCAACACAAACCAAATATGACTCATGATGTCCATCGGCCATACGATGAGCTCCTGCCCTCGCACATCAGGGGGCAATCTGTTAACACCCAAAAATGGTTAACTACCTCATCTACCTCACTACATGGCTCATTTGTCCATTTGCCTACCATATTTCCTTGAAAATCCCACTAAAAAGCCTCCAAAAGGCCTAAAATGCCTCTAAAAGGCCACAAAACCATCTAAAAAGCCTCCAAAAGGCCTAAAATGCCTCCAAAAGGCCAAAAAAACCCCTTTTTCCTCCAAAAATAGCCAAAATTCCTCTAAAAATAGCAAAAATCCCCAAAAGGGAAGAAAATGAATAGAAATAATGAGGAAAAAGGAGGAAAACCCTAAAAACAGCAAAAACCCTAAAAAAGCTTCCCTAAACCACATGGTTTCCCAAAACCATGGGCAAGCACTCCACCACTAAAAAACTATAAATAAGTGATGGAGACCCCTCATTTCAGATCCACAGTCATAAGCACCCTTACTCTGCCGAAACATCTCGTGAAACCCTAACTTACCATCAAGCTATTTTCACCATTGAGACCCCTTTTGGCTTATTTTCCACCATCGGAGAAGGAGAAGGAGCAGCTCGGAGCTCGGAGCCACCGACATCGGACCAGCGCAACGGACTCCACCAACCTCTTCATCAGAGGTAACATAAATACAAAATACCTTTATACATTTTCTTGTTGTTTTTACTTTCTGTCATTTACTTTTTCTGTTTCAGTTTAGTTTATTTTCATTTACATTAATCGAACTGCTACTAAGGAATCCAGATTCCTTAGTAGGTGCTCATTAGCACAAGCTAGGGTGAAAATCCTAGCTACAGGTTTTTTCAAATATATAAAACTAACTAATGCATAACAAGAACAAAAATACCTTTTTCTGAAAGTGGGCCACCGTAGCCATCCTTGGAAGTGGTTCCCCAGCTCCATGGTTTGGGTCTCCAATCTCTTCCACAAATTGTTTTCAAATGGGGGAATGGATCCAAATGGGTACATATTGAAATCAACTTACACCGTGGGAAATGGCGTGGAAAAATATGGGAATAATGGCAGAAAATGTATATGGTGTGACTAAGAGCAAATGGAAAAAAGTGACCAAAAGTGTTTTGGGGTGTCCTTCACAATTTATTTATAGGATGGTCCTAAGTTTTTTGACCCACGATATTTTATTGTCAATGGTATTTTATTGTCCATGGTATTTATCTATGGTTTTTTTACCCATTCTCAGTTTTAGGGTTTTTTTACCCTTTTGGGGAGAGAGTGGGGATAAATCACAATAAATTCTCATCGCCCCTTCATTTATGAGGAAGGAATAATGATGTTTTTTAGCATACTTAGTGGAAATACAATAGTAAAGGTCAAAATGGAGGAAATAATGGTGGGAATTTGATGTATGATTACGGTTTAGACCATAGAGAGCTAGGTGAACATTTTTTTGTGTTAACGTACAACCTTGGAAATTCTTACTCAAACATATGTTACTCCGGGTGGGAAGAACATCTTAGTTGATTTCATCGTGATAGAGGACCCTTTAGACTTCAATATGCTCTGTGGGCGTGCTTATGTTCATGTTATGCAAGATGTGGTATCAATGTTCTTTCATGTGACATACTTTAATGATAACAAAAATATTGTCACTATTGATCAGTTAGATTTTATTGATCCCTCTCTTGACCCAACTAGAGACAAAGTATTTCCTTTATTGATTCCCAGTGTCTCGGTAGACACTACCCCACCACGGATGAGATATGTGGCCTCATATCCCTCATTTTCAATTGTTACTCAGAAGAAGCCTCTATGTTCATGCCTACCTTCTCAGGACTCAGTCCCAACAATTGACCAGGTGATCCACCCTATATAGACTGTGGAGCTCACTCTCCATACTGTTGATCCATTTGAATTTCTAGACATGTGTCCTATATGGGATGGTCTACTTCCTTCTGATGAAGTCTTCCTAGAGTATTTGATACAACTTGACCTTCTTATGAACACTAGTTCAGTTGTGACTAAATCTAACCCTGACTTGATTAGTAGGCCTGATATTTCCATCGATCGATCCTCTTATGATTTAATTGTTGATTCTTTGGACTCTCCCATTGAACACCAAGTCGATGATCCTGATGACTTTGATTATTCTTGTAGATTTTTGAACTCCCGTGATATTGAGTTTGTTCTTGCAAACTCTATCTTCCTTGTTGATTTTTTATTTCCTTATGAGTTTGATCTTATTAATAATAAAGCCTCGATCCTTGGAACTATATATTCTTCTTCAATCAATTCTACCTTGATTATACCTTTTTTGAAACATATCAAGTCGCATGTGTTTCTACCAAAGTGACCTGCATCGAATATTTTCTTCTAAATATGATCTTGATGTTGTTGTTTCTTGGATACAATATTTGTAGTTGGATCCACAACTGTTTACTATATTTGCCTTGTTGTTTAAGCTGTAACTGCATTTGCATGTACCCTACTTGCACTTATGAGCCTGATGTTGTCTTCCATGCTCTTAGCTTGTTGTATAATTCCCCATCTATGATCTCACCATCGCTCAAATTTGTACCATTTTTCCTTTGCAACTTGAAACATTTTACCTTGAGGAGATATTACCCGAGTGTCTTTATCTTGCTCATGTTCCTTGCATTATGCTTAGGCTTGTTCCTTGCACTTGGAACTAGTTTTTCTTGACTATGTGTTGTGCCCTGGCTCAACAGCCTTTAAAAAACATTATTTCATCTAACAAAATCCTATTTTGTTTGATGAAATGTTCAAATTTCTCAGTGCAAAATAAAGAAGAATTACATCTACTGAAACAATGCCATTTTGTCAACTACTGAATTGGGGAAATTTGTTGTTTTTAAAGCAACCTTTGCAACTATAGAATATTTAACAAAATCATCACTAATGAGTTATTATTTGTTTTTGGGTTTGCAATTAAGGATAAATATTAATGATTTCTATATCCTTCGTCTTATCCTAATCTAGAAATTAATCCAAAACATTACGAATTGATTTTGTTGATTTTGTTATTATAATTATTTCTAGGGTTGAAATATTATCAATGGTTGGTTCGTGGTGACTTTGGTCAAAACCTAGAGTACGTAAGCCAAATGTGTTACAAACCATTTCCGACATATCCTAAGTTCTCAAACCATGGTCGACATTACCACGAATATCTATGCCGATCATTATTATATGGTATGTTTTGCAAAGTCGATTCTTGATTTAATGGTTTGTAACTATGATTATTTATCCACCACCTTTAAAAGGTAGGTCAAATCCTTGGTAGGGGTGCATGTATTATGGTTATCGTCGGGTTGATTTATGTCATAGCCTCTATCCTGATTCACCTATTGGGAATCCAGCATGCTATCATGACGCTGGTACTTGACCTGTCTATCACGTTTAAGTCTTGGTACGTATCCCTCGTCGTGGATGACTGTCAATGGAAAACCTGTTCTACGTACAGCGAAGGGCCTCCTGTCATTCAATTTAGGGTAAATCATGATAATATCAGTTGTCTAGGGTCTTCGACCGTCGTTTGTGTCATCAATCGATTACCACTCCGAGTGCCGATGTCTTCGTTCATGCCAAACCCGCAGGGGTATAGCCTGCGTTTATGCATGGCTTATCCTGTTCATCACCTGGTTTTTCTTAGCCTTTATTCCAAGTGCTTATGATCTTGTGTTCTATCTCTTGACGAGATCTGGTACCTATTTTGCATGCGGTTACGCACTTGGACTCAGCCAGTAATGGCACCTGTAGTAAGGGTTGAACCCTGTGAAATGACCTTGTTAAATTTGGACTCTGAGCTCACAATAAAGGTCAAGGATATAGGGTGGATGCCATTCTTGAAGAAATTCTCTAACTCAAACCCTAAAGTTACTAGGGTTTTTGCTCTCTCCCTGGTTGATTTTCAAGCAGAAGTTGGTGATCTTCAGTTTCGAGTTGATGAACGGTCAATAGTGGCCGCAACAGGTTTGTCCCTGACTGGTCAGAGATGGTTCAAATACCAGAAGATGAATATAATAGAATGGAGGCAGTTACTTAAAAACCCTGCTCAGGAAGTCTCTTTTCGAACTGGAGTGGCCCGTAAGTATATCAAGGAAGAATGGCATCCTGTACTTGATTTGATTCACCGTTACTTGACCTGTGAAGGCCGGTTATCATCAGCGTATGTATATCACCTCCGGCTTATGTCTTTTTTTATAGGGTTTCCATTAAATTTGCCTTATTATCTTTTACATAGCCTGTTCAAAATGTCCAATGCGATTAAAAAAGGCCCTAAACACGTCAGCCACAGCCTCTTTCATCATGGGTTGGTTCCCATGTTGATTGATAGTGAGTTGTTGAAGTTGGGTCGGTCATGGGAGGAATTTGTAGAGTCCAACGATTTTTCCTCATTTTGTCACTGCATGTTTGACAACCCTGATGATTGCAGCAAACACAAAGATTCGAGTTCAGTCTCAGTCCCTTCTCTGCGCAAACCTTTGTCAAGTCCTGGCCGTATGAGCCCTGAACCCTACAAAATTCCCATGGCCAATCCAGTCGAAAGCGCTGATACTCCGTTAAGGTCTAAGCGCATGAGGAGAGTTTCAACTTTGTCACCAATTACACCCCAAAACAGTATTGATAAAATTGGCAATCATGGACGAAATCAGGCCAAGGCTAAATTGGTTGGCAGATTCACCAGGAGCATGGCGAAAACTACTTCTGTCAAAACCCCTGTGATTGACAAGGTTCAGGTGGAAACTGTTGTTTTAGATGAGGAATAATTTGATATCCCTTCGCCTATTGATGGTAATGTCGTTCAGCCTGAAGTTGTTTCGAATCCTGTCAATGAGACTCTTCCTGTTATTGATAAGGATATTCCTGTGCTCGACAAAGAGGTGCAAGAGGATTCGTTTGTTAATGCTCCGACTAAAGAAAAGCCTGTGCACGCAAATTCACTTGGTGTTTATTGTGTTGCAGATATGGCTCATCCTTTGTTTATTAATCGACTGTTGGATAAAATTCGTAGTATGGAGGATAGGGTAGGTGAGATGGCAGTGAATCGGGATTTAATAAAGGATGAAAATGCTATGTTAAAGGAGAAAGCTAATGCGAATGATCAACACCTCCTCCGATTGAGAAATCATAAGAATAAGTTGATTAGGAGGGTTCTCAAATTGCAGGATGAAAATGACAAGAATGAAGAAAAGGTTTGTGAGCTTAACGCTCAGATTGCACTCATTCAGTTCAGGGCTCCCTCGCCGAGTCATTCAAGTGGGGTGAATATCCAGGTCTTTAATGCTCCGGTTAATTTGTAGTGTTTTGGCGTTGTGTTATTTTGATATCAGGTTTGAAGTTTTGATGATCAAGTTTTATTTACAGGTATTTGATGAGTGTGAAATTGTTTATTAATTATTTTATTTGTTTTTCTATTTTAATTACATTTTAATTATGTTTCTTTTGTCTTGCATCGCAGGTGGTATCATGAATATTTTCCTTCCCCGATTTTGATGTTTTCGGTTGTATGGATGATCCCTCTATATCTGGAAGCAAATCGATCTTGCAGGGACTATTTTCCAGGTGCCATTACCTTATCTGTTTCCTCGATCTCCTATTATGGACTGAGTATTCGCGCATATGCTGAAAAATGACATGTTCCCACTTGTCATTTTTATGCGAAATCAGTTAAGGATTTCAATGTTGATTATCTCTAGCTCTTAGAAGGTTTTATTTTGGGGAAATTAAAATGTATTTATATGGAAGATAGCATAAGTGATAGGGGTTGATAGTTTGGGAAAGGGAGGACAAGACTGTTGTTCGATCTATCTGTGACTCGAGACAGTTAACTGTCAGTAGCTACAGCGTTTGGACTAGTGATGTTTAATACATATATACAGTTTTTATACTTTACATATGATTTATAATATCTTTCAATTTTGCCACTCATTTTCTATATTATAAATGTTTGTGATAATTTCCTTGAAGAATTGTGCAAATATTATTTACAAGTATCGACTGTTACTGTTTCCGATCTTGTTGATATGTCATGTTCTGTAATTAATGATTGATATCGTTGTTATATAATGTGTAACGAATTTTGTATGGTTTTGTTAATATTTAAATTTCTTTAAATATTGTCAAATGTTTGCATACAGTGTCCTTGTCAGCGTAAATTGATTACAGGTTAAATTTTCCATTGCTCCTAATTAGGATAGAGGGTAGATTAGGATAATATGTGTTTAAGTTTTTTTTATTATATTATTCAAAAAATCTATTTGAGTCAGATCCTTTTATAGGAATTACCAACATTCAGATTATTTCTGTTGTAATTATTGTACACTGTGTATATTATACATCGCTGTAGGGTATTAACTCTGTTAATTTTTATCTTTCTATTCTTGTGTTTATAATTAACTACTTTAAGTAGATTAAATATAACAGTTTGTCATCCTGTAATATATAATAAGAATTAATCTTGGTAATCCTAAGTGTAGGCCCGAATAACAATCAGTAGCATTAAATTTAACCTTTAGACTTTTAAATTTCCAGGCTAACAGAGCCTTTAAACCTGTCGAGAACAACCATCCCAAACAGCTTGGAGCCTGTCCTAAGGATCCTGGTCTGGGTTGTTTCCCCCGTTGCGGGCTTAGTCAAATACGCCCGTCAACAATGGCGCTAGAAGGAGGGCCAGCGTAAGCCAATGGCTGATGAAAATAACCCTGTAAACAAATTTAATCAGCCTACCACCCCTCAAATACAATCTACTACACAACCACGCTTGCACCGTTCATCACGAGTGAATGAAACCCTAGTGAGCGACTCTGTTCGAAATCTGATCTCTCAGTTCAACTCTCCCGGTATTCACTTACCTGGAGAAATAGACCAGTAGGAGCAAGCCATAAATGAATCTCGTAGAATTTTAACTAGGGCTTATTCAAATCTCACCAGGCACCAGCCCACTGAATTACCTCTTCCACAGATTACACATCCTCGTACTCATCATCCTGAATCTGTTCTGGGAGAACAAGAACAGCCTTTAGGTGCCCATCCCGATCCTCACATACAACAATCTCTTACAAGCACCAACCAGCCTTCCTCTTCTTCGGGACCACCTGCTTCAGGAGGGACTGGACAACCACCATCACTGCCTCAGTCACCTCCTCGTGTTTTACAAACACCACCTTCACCGCCTCCAACTCCAAGAAACATGGCAGCTGCAAATCCCCCAAACCCCAACGCTAATATGCCATGGCTAGCTTAGGATGCAGTGGCCGTCCTCGGCGTTCAACACCCTTTACCTAAACATCCTGAGAAATTACTGCCTAAGTTCAACCCTGAGTTTAAAGAGCCAGCGGAAGATCATGTCAAGAAGTTTATGTTGGCAGTTTGACTCTTGGATGTTGAACATGAAGATGTGGTCTGTCGGCTTTTCCCTTATACATTTGAGGGAAAAGCATCGACGTGGTATTTTTCACTCACAGCTGGTTCCATTACTAGCTGGAATGAATTTGATCTTGCATTTATAAACAAGTTTGGAGATGACAAGACTCCTGCTATTCTAGTATCAGAATTGTCTAGAATCCGTATGGAACCCAAAGAAAAGGTTAAATATTTCAACCAGCGTTTTCTAACCTTAAGAAACAGGATTCCTGCTACCTCAAGGCCGGCTGAGGACATTACTATTGAATTTTACACTTCATCCTTACCGGGAAAAATATCCATGTTTGTTAGGCAAAAATCCAAAAGTACCCTCGCTGAAAAATTTGAAGAAGAAATTAAAGTCAAAAAGGATGCGAATGCCACAAAGGAAAATCCCAGAGTAGATAATGATTCAGCATCTTCTTCTCGGAAGAAGGCTGACAGCCCTGCCAAAAGCTCTGACAAAAGGGGCCAAGATGCCTTAGATCTTGACAGTTTACAAAGAGTCATTAAAAAACTATCTAATGAAATCATAGATTTAAAAAAGGGTACTTCTGAAAATACCACAAACAAAGAACCACCTAAACAGTTTTTCAGAAAACCTTTTCAAAATTCAGCTGTGAAACAAACTCTACCCTCTGAAGCTAACAGCGTTGAGGAACTTAACAGCTTCCTCAAATCAATATTTTCAGATCTAGAAACATCTACTGAAAATGAAACTCAGTCTTCCGGACAGAGTTCTCAAGATAACCAAAAAACAGATGATGGCAATGATGATAAACCACCCCATGTCATCAGTCATTTCTGGGACACCTCAGAATTAACTGATGACGAAGATGTGGCTGTTGTCAATGTAAATCAGCATCAGTACAACACCAGAAGTAAAAAAGACCAGCCCCCAGGTGAACCTGCTACAACTGTTAAAGATAATAGTTCAGCTGTCAAAGATAAAGATCAGTCTGCAAATAGTAAATCTGCACATTCCCTTGAGTTAGAATACGACTTGATCGAAGACTTAAAGAAAAGTAGAGCCAATATCTCCCTATATGAAATCATAAAGATACCTGTGATTCGAGATAAAATGGTGCAAGGATTTTGCCCAAGTAAATCTGGTAAGACTCCTTCCAATCAAAATAATTCTGCCATTAATAAGGACAATTCAAAAAAGGCTTCAGTTAATGCATCATCCATAGGCAAGAAGTCTGATTCTTCAACTCCGCCCTTTTTACTTACATTTGAAATATTTAATCGTAAAGTGCATAACTGTATGATAGACTCAGGGGCCTCCAAGAATGTGATGCCTTACTTTGTATGTAAAAAACTTAATGCTGTCCCTGAACCCTGTGATACAAGTATTGTACAGCTTGATCGTTCAAATGTAAAAGTAATAGGTAAGTTGAAGCAGGTGCTGATACGATTGGCTTCGAATCCTCAAGTTCACTTTATCACCGATATTATTGTTGCCGACATCCCAGAAGCATATGGTTTATTTCTTAGCAGGGATTGGTCACAAAAACTCGATGGATATTTTGCGACAGACTGGTCGCACTTGTGGATATCTCACAAAGGTCGCCCGAATAAAATCAGAATCGATTGAGAACGGTATATGAAGCATACCGTCACTGAAATTGATGACTTAAATGAACCAGTCTTGTTCACTGATACCATAATGGGTAACTACATGGCTGACTCATTTTTTGGGAACTTGGAGGCTGAAAGTTCAGAAATTCCAGATTCAAATCAGCAGTCTGAAATTTGTCATTTTACACAAGTCCCAGATACACCACATTTAGATCTCAATGACGGTTTTTGGTCTCTTTACTTTGACGGTTCCAAGTCAAAAGAAGGAGATGGTGCAGGATGCTTACTGATTGATCCTTACGGGAAAAGGTACTTCATTGCTTGCAGATTAGAATTCGATTCCACCAATAACATCGCTGAATACGAAGCCCTCATCCAAGGGCTGAAGAAAGCGATTGACTTGGGAGCCAAAGCCTTGGTAGTCTTAGGAGATTCTGAGATTATTGTTCGTCAGGTACATAATACAATACAATACATAGCTAGACACTTGAGAAATTATCAGGCCAAGGTATGGAATTTACTATTAGCATTTGAAGCATTTAACATAAGTTCCATCCCTCATTATCTAAATCAGGAAGCTGATCTTTTAGTTAATGTTGCTTCAGGATTGATTCCATCTGAAGGAATCCTTACTGATGCTTTCTCGGTTGAATTGTTGTTCAGACCTTCTATACCTGACAACATAGCAAATTGGAGAGTCTTCAATGACGACCAGCAATTGATCAATTTTCTGACTTTTAAAGATACTTTTAAGGATGTGGTTTTGGATGAGATGACTCACGATGAGGATCTACACAATTTTGCGGTAATCCATCAGCCTTGTTCAATTCAGGAATCTCTCGATCAGGTTAGTGCTCTTCCCAGATCAGTAATCAAACTTGAGAAATTCTATGACTTAAAGGATAAATTTAAAGCTGCAAGGAATTGTAAAACTAATAGCTCCATCATGCAATCTGACATTGTGAATCTAGGAACTGAGCAAAACCCTCAATGTGTAAATCTGGGCAGTACATGTACTGCCCAGGAAAAAACAGCCTTCATTAAACTCTTTAAAGAATTTAAAGACATATTTTCATGGACATATGATGACCTGAAAACATTCGACCCTAATATCATGCAACATGTCATTCCTATGAAACCAGAGGCTAAGCCTTTTCAACAAAAATTGAGGAAAATGCACCGCAGCCTAGAACCAGCTGTCAAGAAGGAGCTAAATAAACTCCTTTCCGCCAAAATAATTTTCCCTGTTCGGCATGCACAGTGGGTAGCAAATCTTGTACCCGTGAGGAAGAAAAATGGTGACATCAGGTTATGTGTCGACTTCCGAAACCTGAATAAGGTTTCTGATAAGGACAATTATCCTGTTCCTCCAATGGAGAAAATTTTGCAACAGGTCTCTGGATCTGAAATGTTTTCACTACTAGATGGTTTTTCAGGATACAACCAAGTGTTGGTATCCAAAGCTGACCATTTGAAAACAACTTTTAGGACGCCTTGGGGAACCTATGCGTACAGGAAAATGCCATTTGGTCTCATAAATGCCGGAGCAACATTTCAGAGGGAAATGGACATCGCCTTTAGAGGTCTGATTGGTAAGTTTGTCATTATTTATCTTGATGATGTTACCGTCTTTTCAAAAAATAGGACTGATCATTTAACTCATCTCAGGAGAGTCTTTGAGCGTTGCAGGAAGTATGGGATTTCTTTAAATCCTAAGAAGTCTATCTTTTTAGTAACAGAAGGTAAGTTGCTAGGTTTTGTTGTTTCTAAACAAGGCATCAATATTGACCCAGAACGCACCAGTGCCATATCAAAGATTTTGATGCCCCACTCAAAGAAGTCCATGCAGTCGTTTCTTGGAAAGATAAATTTTGTTTCTAGATTTATTCCCGGGTTTACGGAAATTGTTCGGCCACTTCAGAAAATGATAAGAAAGGATGCTGAGTTTAAATGGAACACTGATGAGAAGCAATCTTTTCATGACATCTTAAAAGCTATTGCTGAAGCTCCCACTCTCACTAGCCCAGATTTTTCCAAACCTTTCATTTTGTATATGTTTGCTTCTGATTCTTCTTATGCTGCTGTTCTGACATAGAAAAACCAGGAAAATAATGAAGCTCCTATCGCTTTTGCGAGTTCTGGTCTCAACGGTGCAGAATTAAATTACCCAGAAGTAGACAAGCAAGCTTTCGCTGTTTTCAAATCTGTTAAACATTTCAGGCCTTACTTACTGAAGTCCCACACCAAAGTCATTGTACCATATTCTGCAGTTAGAAATCTCTTGGTACAGAAGGATCTTGGTGAAAAAGGAGCACATTGGGTCACAGCACTTCAGGAATACGACTTGGAAATAAAACCTTTAAATATTGTCAGGGGGCAAGGACTCTGCAAGCTAGCAGCTGGGTCTGTGGACAATTCTGAACCTGATCTGCACTTCTTTAGCGAACCTTCTTTATTTGAAAGGGAAGTTTTTCCGGTCTCCACTCCTCCTGATTCTTGGTATGACGATATTAAGTTCTTCTTATTGCATGGGACCACCCCTGAACATTTAGACCCACGTCATAAGAGGGATTTAAGATTGAAATCTACACCTTATCAGCTTATTGATAATATTTTGTTTCGAAAGAATTTCGAAGGAGTTCTCCTTCGTTGTCTAGAAGGACATGAGGCTGATAATGTGTTATCTCAACTACATGCAGGACCAGTTGGAGGACACTTTAGCGGAGAAACTACTGCCCACAAGATACTTAAAGCTGGGTACTACTGGCCCACATTGTTCAAAGATGCATATTCTTTCGCCAGGAAGTGCCAAGAATGTTAGAGAGCAAGAGGTAGACTAAAGAAGGCAGCGTTACCCCTCCAGCAGATTATCATCGAAGTCCCATTTCAGCAATGGGGTCTGGATATTGTTGGCCCAATCACACCAACCTCTTCACAACAACATAAATACATTCTGACAGCCACAGACTACTTCACTAGATGGGTTGGAGCCATCCCTTTAAGGGTAGTCAATTATGAACAGGTGATATCTTTCCTTGATTCTTTTATTATTACCAGATTCGGTGTTCCAGAATCTTTAATATTTGACAATGCAACTTATTTTTCCTTTGCAAAATTAACTGAGTATGCATTGGATAGGGGTATAAAGTTCAAATATTCAGCTAATTATTACCCTCAGGGTAATGGGTTAGTAGAATCCTCTAATAAAAATCTGATCATGGTTCGGAAACGTACTGTGGCTAACCATCACAGGAATTGGCATACTGCTCTGTCAAATGCTTTGTGGGCTGACAGGGTAACTCCCAAAGTAGCTATAGGAAACTCTCCCTTTTTCCTGGTGTATGGTAAAGAAGCCATATTTCCCCCTCATTTTTTCTTACCCTCCTTACAACTTTCCCAGTCAGTACAGGAGGTACCATGTTCTGCCATGGAGCATCGAATTAACACCTTGCAGAAACTGGAGGAAGATAGGGAGTTGGCTAGAAAAAAATTTGAGAAACACCAGCAGACTGTGAAGTGTTGGTTTGACCTCAGGAAGTCAGTCAGTCGGGATTTGGAAGTAGGTGACTTAGTCTTGAAATGGGACAAGGAACACGAAGATAAAGGAAAACACACAAAGTTCCAATGCCTGTGGCTAGGGCCATTTATTATTACAGAAAAACTTGGTCCTAGTACTTTCAGGTTACAAACATTGGAAGGTGACATTGACAACCTTCTAGTAAATGGTCACCTAATTAAGAGATATTTTTGCTGATCCCCCTCAAGGGATCATCATGTATATACCTGTGTGGTGTGTTTGCTTGATGCATTTTATTTCGTTGTCCTTTTGATTTATTTGATGTTTTGCTTGTGTGTTATGAACCTGGTAAATTCATCAAACCTTGAACTGATGGCTCATTTTAAGTTCTGTCATTTATATGTAAGATATGCACAAAGACATTATTATCCTAGAAAATGTCATTATGTTTTTCTTCTTAAACAGAGAATGGTGTTTCATTGTTCTATATTTTACCAGAGAAAGCTCAAACCATGTTAATATTAATTAAGTATATTAGTCTCTGCAAAGATTCGCCCAACGGGATTGGGACAGTACTTGGTAAAGTTATCTATTTAAATATTTTACGCCATCCCTTCTCGTAAAGAGGATCAGATTCACCTCCCTATCTGCTAAGATAATCTCATTTGAGATTAATAATAATTACGTTCTGGACAAGGAGGGACTTGAACATATGCAAAAATATGAAGGATAGAAAGTCTCATCACGAGCTGATCTGCTCAGGATCATAGGTTTGCTTCCAGTAACATTGTCGTCTCCGGTCACCAAGCCTGGGCAATGACCCTTGGATGGAAAAATATGAGGGGTGAAAGGTCTCATCATGAGCCGGTTCATTTTAATGTAATGCAGACTGGTGACTGACATGGTTATTATCTGGTTACCAAGCCTGAACCATGGCCTTCATGAGGAATAAAATTAAAAGAAAATAGTGGTAACAGTTTCTCCCAACCAGAATTGTACATATATAACTAGCAGATAGGATACTGACATTCTGAGGGTTTCGAAGCAACCCTGTCGAGGCTATGGACGCTTGCTGGCAGTAGGGCCATGCTTGTGGTATTGAGATTTTATCCTTAAAACGAAGCCATTTACTGTCTTACTCTTTAAGGACTAATTTCTGTTGGAGGCCCGATTTTATCAAACAAATCACTGAAACTGTAATTTTCTGGTAAGTTTTAGAACTGTGAAATACTTGAATTTGTTTGAAATGTTAAAACAGTGATCTTTGTATAATGTCTTGTATTAAGGATTTAATTTCTTTATGTGCATGATTTCAGGTTAAGAGGCAGAGATAACTGTTTTTCCCAGCTTGTCGCCATCTGTTGTGCCCTGGCTCAACAGCCTTTGAAAAACATTATTTCATCTAACAAAATCCTATTTTGTTTGATGAAATGTTCGAATTTCTCAGTGCAAAATAAAGAAGAATTACAGCTATTGAAACAATGCCATTTTGTCAGCTACTGAATTGGGGAAATTCGTTGTTTTTAAAGCAACCTTTGCAACTATAGAATATTTACCAAAATCATCACTAATGAGTTATTATTTGTTTTTGGGTTTGCAATTAAGGATAAATATTAATGATTTCTATATCGTTCGTCTTATCCTAATCTAGAAATTAATCCAAAACATTACGAATTGATTTTGTTGATTTTGTTATTATAATTATTACTAGGGTTGAAATATTATCAATGGTTGGTTCGTGGTGACTTTGGTCAAAACCTAGAGTACGTAAGCCAAATGTGTTACAAACCATTTCCGACATATCCTAATTTCTCAAACCATGGTCGACATTACCACGAATATCTATGCCGATCATTATTATATGGTATGTTTTGCAAAGTCAATTCTTCATTTAATGGTTTGTAACTATGATCATTTATCCGCCACCTTTAAAAGGTAGGTCAAATCCTTGGTAGGGGTGCATGTATTATGGTTATCTTTGGGTTGATTTATGTCACAGCCTCTATCCTGATTCACCTATTGTGAAGCCAGCATGCTATCATGATGCTGGTACTTGACCTGTCTATCACGTTTAAGTCTTGGTACGTATCCCTCGTCGTGGATGACTGTCAATGGAACACCTGTTCTACGTACAGTGAAGGGCCTCCTATCATTCAATTTAGGGTAAATCATGATAATATCAGTTGTCTAGGGTCTTCTACCGTCGTTTGTGTCATCAATCGATTACCACTCCGAGTGCCGATGTCTTCGTTCATGCCAAACCCGCGGGGGTATAGCCTGCGTTTATGCATGGCTTATCCTGTCCATCACCTGGTTTTTATTAGCCTTTATTCCAAGTGCTCACGATCTTGTGTTCTGTCTCTTGATGAGATCTGGTACCTATTTTGCGTGCGGTTACGCACCTGGACTCAGCCAGTAATGGCACCTGTAGTAAGGGTTGAACCTTATGAAATGACCTTGTTAAATTCGGACTCTGAGCTCGCAGTAAAGGTCGAGGATATAGGGTGGATGCCGTTCTTGAATAAATTATCTGAATCGAACCCTGAAGTTACTAGGGTTTTTGCTCTCTCCCTAGTTGATTTTCAAGCAGAAGTTGGTGATCTTTGGTTTCGGGTTGATGAATGGTCAATAGCGGCCGCAACAGGTTTGTCCCTGACTGGTCAGAGATGGTTCAAATACTAGAAGATGAATATAACAGAATGGTGGCAGTTACTTAAAAACCCTTCTCAGGAAGTCTCTTTTTGAACTGGAGTGGCCCATAAGTATTTCAAGGAAGAATGGCATCCTGTCCTTGATTTGATTTACCGTTACTTGACCTGTGAGGGCCGGTTATCGTCAGCATATGTATATCACCTCCAGCTTATGTCTATTTTTATAGGGTTTCCATTAAATTTGCCTTATTATCTTTTACATAGCCTGTTCAAAATGTCCAATGCAATTAAAAAAGGCCCTAAACACGTCATTCACATCCTCTTTCATCATGGGTTGGTTCGCATGTTGATTGATAGTGAGTTGTTGAAGTTGGGTCGGTCATGGGAGGAATTTGTAGAGTCCAACGGTTTTTCCTCATTTTTTCACTACATGTTTGACAACCCTGATGATTGCAGCAAACACAATGATCTGAGTTCAGTCTCAGTCCCTTCTCTGCACAAACCTTTGTCAAGTCTTGGCCGTATGAGCCCTGAACCTTGCAAAATTCCCATGGCCAATCCAGTCGAAAGCGCTGACACTCCGTTAAGGTCTAAGAACATGAGGAGAGTTTCACCTTTGTCACCAATTACACCCCAAAACAGTATTGATAAAATTGGCAATCATGGACGAAATCAGCCCAAGGCTAAATTGGTTGGCAGATTCACCAGGAGCATGGCGAAAACTACTTTTGTCAAAACCCCTGTGATTGACAAGGTTCAGGTGGAAACTGTTGTTTTAGATGAGGAAGAATTTGATATCCCTTCACCTATTGATGGTAATGTCGTTCAGCCTGAAGTTGTTTCGAATCCTGTCAATGAGACTCTTCCTGTTATTGATAAGGATATTCCTGTGCTCGACAAAGAGGTGCAAGAGGATTTGTTTGTTAATGCTCCGACTAAAGAAAAGCATGTGCACGCAAATTTACCTGGTGTTTATTGTGTTGCAGATATGGCTCATCCTTTGTTTATTAATCGACTGTTGGATAAAATTCGTAGTATGGAGGATAGGGTAGGTGAGATGGCAGTGAATCGGGATTTAATAAAGGCTGAAAATGCTATGTTAAAGGAGAAAGTTAATGCGAATGATCAACAGCTCCTCCGATTGAGAAATCATAAGAATAAGTTGATTAGGAGGGTTCTCAAATTGCAGGATGAAAATGACAAGAATTAAGAAAAGGTTCGTGAGATTAACACTCAGACTGCACTCATGCAGTTCAGGGCTCCCTCGCCAAGTCATTCAAGTGGGGTGAATATCCAGGTCTTTAATGCTCCGGTTAATTTGTAGTGTTTTGGCGGTGTGTTATTTTGATATCAGGTTTGAAGTTTTGATGATCAAGTTTTATTTACAGGTATTTGATGAGTGTGAAATTGTTTATTAATTATTTTATTTGTTTTTCTATTTTAATTACATTTTAATTATGTTTCTTTTGTCTTGCATCGCAGGTGGTATCATGAATATTTTCCTTCCCCGATTTTGATGTTTTCGGTTGTATGGATGATCCCTCTATATCTGGAAGCAAATCGATCTTCCAGGGACTGTTTTCCAGGTGCCGTTACCTTATCTGTTTCCTCGATCTCCTGTTATGGACTGAGTATTCGCGCATATGCTGAAAAATGGCATGTTCCCACTTGTCTTTTTTATGGGAAATCAGTTAAGGATTTCAATGTTGATTATCTCTAGCTCTTAGAAGGTTTTATTTTGGGGAAATTAAAATGTATTTATAGGGCAGATAGCATAAGTGATAGGGGTCGATAGTTTGGGAAAGGGAGGAAAAGACCGTTGTTCGATCTATCTATGACTCGAGACAGTTAACTGTCAGTAGCTACAACGTTTGGACTGGTGATGTTTAATACATATATACAGTTTTTATACTTTACATATGATTTATAATATCTTTCAGTTTTGCCACTCGTTTTCTATATTATAAATGTTTGTGATAATTTCCTTGAAGAATTGTGCAAATATTATTTACAAGTATCGACTGTTACTGTTTCCGATCTTGTTGATATGTCATGTTCTGTAATTAATGATTGATATCGTTGTTATATAATGTGTAACGACTTCTGTATGGTTTTGTTAATATTTAAATTTCTTTAAATATTGTCAAATGTTTGCATACAGTGTCCTTGTCAGCATAAATCGATTACAGGTTAAATTTTCCATTGCTCCTGATCAGGATAGAGGGTAGATTAGGATAATATGTGTTTAAGTTTTTTTTATTATATTATTCAAAAAATCTATTTGAGTCAGATCCTTTTATAGGAATTACCAACATTCAGACTATTTCTGTTGTAATTATTGTACACTGTGTATATTATACATCGTTGTAGGGTATTAACTCTGTTAATTTTTATCTTTCTATTCTTGTGTTTATAATTAACTGCTTTAAGTAGATTAAATATAACAGTTTGTCATCATGTAATATATAATAAGAATTAATCTTGGTAATCCTAAGTGTAGGCCCGAATAACAATCAGTAGCATTAATTTTAACCTTTAGACTTTTAAATTTCCAGGCTAACAGAGCCTTTAAAACCTGTCGGGAACAACCATCCCAAACAGCTTGGAGCCTGTCCTAAGGATCCCGGTCTGGGTTGTTTCCCCCGTTGCGGGCTTAGTCATATACGCCCGTCAACACTATGACACTTATTTACTCACATTTAGAGCATTCTTCCTACTCTCCTTTGAGCTCATTAACACTATAAGGATGGTGCGAGTTGACTTTTCTGGAATCGTTAAATATTTATAGGAAAGATATGGAGTTATATTTAGGCCCAGGTCTGACTTATTAAAATTGACTGGATATCCAAGTTACTTGTTCTTTTAGAATCGTTAAAGTAATTGAATGATCATTCACATCAATGATAGTTTAACCCTTTTTCAGACCATTTGGATTACTTAGGAAAGAGGAATATTCTATTTTCTTCAGAATCTAGAAGAGTATCTTTAGGTATAGATTTATCTGTCTTTCAGGCCTGGAGGACTAAACTTATCGAAAATGAACCTGGTCAATCTTATTTTTCTCTTTTTCATGCTCTCGACCTAAACATGAAAAATATTTTGAGTGTTCTTTATGCCATTGTCATGCTCTCTTAAACCTTAGTACAAAAGCATCGATTTTACTATTGACTATATTATTCTTGTAAATAAATGGACCTTTCTAAGTGATCTTGCTATCCTTCACACTCATTAAAAATAAAGAACTTATACTTTATTTTGAAGAAGCATCAGTCTGGTGATAGTTTACCCCTTTTTTAGACCTTGCTGACTAACTACGAAAAATGCATAACTTAGTTCTCCCAAGCTAAGAGAGTTATCCTCTGGATTGTTTTATACTTTTTTGGACTTAGGAGACTAAATTTACAAAAAATCACCCCCTATAGTCTTCTTTGGGGTTTTCACTCTCTCAAAACTATGAAAACACCATCGAGCATCAACTAATTCAAGCTTGTAAAATCCAAAAATCAGTGCTTTATGAAGCATTCTTTTGTCTCTTCTTCGAGCTTTCCAACAATGAAGAAGGTATTGACTTTTATTTCTTGGACTCGTTAAACATTTACAAGAAATAGGTAAATGGAAGTTCATTCACATGTTTTTTTTACATCGTGGCAGCAAGTCTTGTATCCTTAAATAAATAACTAGTTGGGTTCTATATTTTTACCTTATCCCGATTCATAGTTTTACTCCTCCAGTTGGCTTATTTTCCAATTATATTGGGAATTTGTAAATGTCTCTTACATTGCAGATTTGTATCGTTGGTCCTTTTGTGTTAAATATGCCTAAGTTGATTTTTTTTCATTCTCACTATTCAAGGATAAAACCATTTTCGACCATTCTATAGTTTCCTTGACTTTTTGTGTCGGCCATTACTTGGTATTAGTTCATTATATCATGTCTATGATGGTCCTTGTTGCAAAACTTTGTTCCAGTTCCAGATCTAACCTGTCTTTGAATTGCCTTATGTTGGATGATGGAGGATGCCTTAATGACTTCCTTCCAATGGATCTCTTCCTATCAACATAAACACATCTTTCTCTGGGAATGATATTTAGATTTTATGATAGTACCTTGGGGATTGCAGTCATCAGTGGTGATTTCCCTCACTATTGGGTATTGGGAATTCCTTAATGTCTCCTACTTAATGGATTCTTCACCTGTTCGAATTCAATACCATTTATTCACACTTGTTGGAATTTATTAGGTACATTGAGGGCCATTTTCATTAATGGTGGCTTCCCTCACGTTTGTTAATGGTTCTCATCAATGACTGGTAATCAAATAGTTTCCTCCATGTTCGAATTCAACCCCTTTATTCACATGGTTATGATTTGTATCTTTGGGAAGTTTGGATTGAAGACCTTGGGATGACAGTAGCATCGTTATATTTTTATATTTACCCGAGATGCGCAATACCTTTTCACACTTCATATGACATTTTCTGAGACATAGATCCACCTTGTGTTCTTGTGGTTATGATCGATTATTAAGCATGGATCCACCATGTTCATTTGTGGCCATGACTCCTTTATATTTTATATGACACATTTTTGCATATTGTGTGACCATGATAGTTACATCAGTTATACACATGTTGGATCCACCTATATATTCATGGCGATCAATTGTATATGGACATGTAATTCCTAGAGATCAATTTTTTTGACATTTATCTCTCTTTCAGGTAGCTTCGTTCGAGCCTATGATATTCAATTCTCTGTATATTCAACTCCATACTTAGTTGTTTAATTTATAATATATTTTGGATATCATATTACCCTCTAACCTCATATATTAGGGGGCATATTTTATAGCCTAAAATGACACATCTCTTCCCATGACCACTTTCCCATGTTTTTGTTGCATGTCGACACTTCCATGACGACACTTCATGAAACTCACTGAGAAAACACCTATATTGGAGGAGACATATCTAGAATTTGTAACTCCATTTGATCGCTTCTCTAGACTATTAGAAATGTATCTGAGTAAAGAAAATTTTTCTAGAAGTTACAAAATCCTAAAAATGCTTGTAAGTACCCTAAAAATGATATTTTTTGACCAATTCGTGACTTTGATTAGGGGAACCCCCAATTATACCTTGCATTCACAACTATGCTTCATCAAACCCGTGATTTTCACCCATAGTGTCCAAAAAAATATAAAAATATGATTAAGTCACGAATTAGGGTTGGTTTGGGTGGTTTTGGAACTGATTTGGAAGTTGTAACTAATCCCTATTCAACCCCTACTCTTCAAGAAACTATATAAGAGAGGGAGAGATGTCTATTGAGGGGACTTGAACCTTTGCTTTGTTATGATGGTGGAATTGGGACTCTCATCCCCCCTACCTTGTCCATAGATGTCATATTCCTATGTCGCAGAGCTTGGAGGTTGAGTTCCTTGGAGAAGAGAAACATAAGAGCTAGATCAAGGTTTTGTGAGGTGCCTAACAAGAGGAGAAGGTGAACTCTGTACTTCTTCCACTTGATTAATAAATATGTGATTTCCTTCTTCTTCCCAAATGATTGTTCAATGTGTGTTGAATCTCTTTTTTATTATATGATGATGTTTATCATATTAGGGTTTTATGGTTTACTGAACATTATCTCCTTTCATATAGTCAATTTGGTTTAAGGAAGGTTAAACTTGTTTTGTAGGTCTCTTGGATTAGGGAGCAAGAGGAAGGGCTAGAGAAAGCTTTGAAAAGCCTTCAGTGAATTAGGTATGGACCTTACTTATCTCTGAATATTGCTTATATTTTCTTCTTTAACATTGTACATCTATCTTTCAACCCTAGTATGTTGATGGCCTCTTAACCCCTAGCCATATGAACACTTTCCTCTACAAAATACACTCCCTTCAATCATGCAAATTGGTGCTAGAATAACTGATTGTGATCTAAATGATAGTAACTAATGGTGGCACTGAGAGTGGGTTCCTAAATTTCAGGGATTTGTCCCTAGGGAAACTATACTCATGAAATCAGGTGTAGTAAGTGGAATATGTCTCATAGGTGTGTTCCCGATGCACTAGTGGAGTGATGAATACCTCATAAGCTATGAAACTAGATAATTAGACTATGTTGTCAATGGGAGGATTAATAATAATTCCAACATATCATACATCTTGGAATGATTATCCATGTAGATACATCTGGTAAAGCCTTATTGCCACAACAGAAAGAAAATTACAATCCTCCCAAGGAAAAAATACTCATACTAATAAGCCAAACAAGGGTCCTAAACCCTCTGAGTCATCTCATTCTTGAAAAAATGACAAAGAAACCAAGCCAAAAGGTAAAAAGACCAAGTGCGATTGCAACTATTGCAGGAAAGATAAACATGACGAATCTAAATGTTTCAAGAAAATGTAAACCTTGGAAGCAACTATGAAGAAGCACCACATCAGTATTGATTCGTCTTCAAAATATACCTCTCATGGACATGTGCTTTGTGCTTTTGGTTTTTCTTACACTGCATCTTATTCTTTTACTTCAAATGAGACGCTCATTGATTTTGGAGCATACTATCATATGGATAAGGATCAAGTCATATTTTCTACTATGCATGATGATAGATCTCTAAGTGTTGTAGGATTTGGAACAGTTCCAGTAGATAATGGTCATTTTAGTGATGTACTATGTGTTCCAAGAATTTCCTACAATTTGTTATCAGTATATTAAATCGCTCATTCCGGTGAAGGTAAAACTGTAGCATTTACACCTCACCAAGTTGTAATCAATGAAATTAAAGATCTTAAGCATGTCCTGGTGTTAGCTCTCCAGGAAACTCCTCTAGGTTGTAGCTCGAGGGTGCCTGGTAACTTCGATATTTTTAATGGTTTTCTAAATGGATCAAGTCAAATAATCAATAAGACCTCACTCATTCAAGATGTTGGGCTAACTGGGCAGACCCGGGTTTTACCTTTAACTTCGCACCAACAAAAGACCCACAGTGTTGGCCCTTTCGGCAGCAGCCTGCGAACAGGCTACAGTCTCACCTGAAACAGCTATGGGGTGTCGCAGAATCAGGTTTCTACAAGTAGAAGAGAGAATATTACTGTACCTTTAGTCTTTAACTATTAATAATCACTTAACACAATGATTCTATTATCAAATATGTAGCTTCACGGTTAGATAAACAAACAGTTACTTGCACAGCCCTTATCTGGGAATTCACAGCGAAGCTAGTTATTAACATCAATCTTACTTTATCAGTTATTTACTTAGCAGTGCATAAAATATAATAACAAATCAACAAAAATGAACCACAACACCAGATGTAGTGTGGTTCACCCCCAGTGTAGGGGTTACGTCCACAGAACTGTGTTTTATTCAACTCTTTACACTAAAATGACAGTTCTGATCTGTGCACTCAGCTGCAGATCCTTTCATTCCTCAAATCTATGCACATAGTAGCAGGCCTTTGCGCACACAGCTGTAGATCTTTCTTTTCACCAAAAACCCCTCTGCACACACAGCTGCAGAGGTCGTCCACGCACACAGCTGGGACTTAACTTTCTTACAAAAACCCTTATACAATCTCTTGTCTCTGCATTACAATAGATTCATAAGATAATCATTAAATACCTAACCCTACTTCTTTACATAAGTGCCTATTTATATAGCGCACTGTTACAAAACCATGGCCTTAAACAATGGGCGCCCAAAACCCTAACCCTGGATTTATACCAAGGGTTAATTACAAAAAGGGGTTTCAACCCACCCACGACACCCCTAAGACTATTTTGGGTCATAACTTCGCTTACACTTCCACAAAAACCACGTAGTTACCAAAACTAAGGACCCTTAGGGTCGGAGCCCCAACAGGCCCCTAAGATTCACTTGTGGCCCATCTCGGGGCACTCTGCAACTCTTCTGGTGGGAGAATATTCTTTGCAAGGATATGGAAACAACTATTGAGGTTGTGTATAATGTCATCAGCTACTTTCTCTTTTTCCACCAATTCTTGTAACACTGAGGATGATACTTCATTAGCCTTTTCCTGCGCAAAAGTATCATAGGTCTTCAAAACTTTGAGCTGACTCTTCGTAGCATTGCTCAATTCCAATGCTTCATCAACAAGTGGCTGCAATGAATTTTCCAGTAGTGTTACCTTCATCCTGTAGGACTCAATTTCCTGTTGGAGTTCCTTGCTTCGCTTCACCTTAGCCATCTTCTGCATAGGAGGCAGGGTCTTAATTTCTGCTCTGACTGTATCCAATTCTGCCTGTCGCAGAGTGATGGTTTCTTGTACCTTACCTATATCTGGGTGGTCCTATAGGTTCACCCAAGCTTTGATACTGTCTTCCAGTAGCTTTACTGCGATGCCCACAATATGTGATATTTTTGCTGCTGAGGCCTGGATGTCCTTGTGGTGCTGTTCTTGGACCTCAGGTGGAGTCTCTTGAGGGATGCGAAGTCAAAGCTCCGCGATTTGACTTTGGTGTTCTATTTTTAAATTTTCAATTTCACTGCGAGACTGTTGGGCGTAGTCTCTCAGCTTGGCAATTCTTTTCTATGGTTCCTCTTCGTCCTGGATGTCGAAGTCAGGAAGACTCCAACATGCCTCATCCAATGCTCACACCAGTGTAGCTCTTTTATGTTTAGCCTCTTTCTTTCTTTGTGCAACTTCTTCCAGCCTTGCTGTGAGATTCTGGATTTGCTTCATGGTGTCCTCCAACTGGCTTTGAGAATAGCGATCTCGTGCATGGATCTCCTTTGTGATGGCTAACTGGCAGAGGTGCAATTCTGTCATAGACAGCTTGGTGTAATCGACCCCAACTGTCACACTCATCTGCGATCCGAAATCTGCATAAGGAAGTATTAGAGCTGTGCTTGACACTTGGCCCTTGTTATCTCTAGTTGGCCATTGCCTCCTATCCTTCTACGCAGATGCTGGAGTACTACTTGTCGCGGTATTGGTTACTGATTTTGTTGCTAACTCTTTCAGCTCTGATACCCTATTTACTACGCCCGTGAGCGCAGCAAGATGCACATCCACGAACTGTGACCACTTTTGAGTTAGTGTTTCAGTATATTTTTTGAGAGCTTGCTCAAACTCGTCCAGCGTCACAGTGACTCCTTCATCTAGACTTTTGTCCTTCGACACCTTTGTCTTCTTGTGGGACTGAGGCTTGGTCACCTCCTATACCTCTGGCGATTTTTGCTTAGCTGATCGATTAAGATCTGATAGAGTTCTGACCGACTCCTCATCCTCTTCTTCATGTTCGCCATCTCCACCTTGGTCATCTCCATCTTGTTGCGAGTCACTTGGGTCTTCGCTGTCTACTGGTGGGTTTTGCTGCTGTGTCTGACTGGTACCTACGCCCATATTGGTAACCGAGGGAACTGGAATGGTGGGTTTTTTCCCTGCATCTTTCAACCAGTCAGCCGGCCACTGTTGAACTATGCCCAAGATGTCTTCTTTGGTTACTACATATGGTAACTTAAACCATTGATGTGTTGGATCTGCACGGGCTTGAATGAAAACATGATGCATGTCAGCACTGAAGTTCGTGGCGCCTTCATATTGAGAGAACAACTCATTGGTAAGCCGTGGTGTTCAGAAGATCTCATAGTGTATACTCATGCCATAAAAGGCGAACACAGTGTTCGTCATCTGCTGAGATGCTTTGTCCGGCGACATCCAGAGGGATGCGTACCTTACTGCACCTGGCATGCCTGGGGGTGCCTCCACGAACTGAGCCTCAGTGGGTTCTTTCCACCCAATTAGTGTAATAAGTATTAATAGCCAGGAATAATGAAAGGGTCTACCTTTTTCCTACACATCACGGGCATCTTCCAGGAATTCCCTCGTGAGGTATGCGGCCCAGTTGTAAGTGTAACCTTCAGTGCAGTTTATAGCGATTCTGATAACCGGGGCAGGCACTTCATTGGGCCTGCACTTTTGTAGGAGTTTGCACGCTAAGAGCTCAGCTGTGAAGCGGATGTTCTGGTCCTCAAGCGTGGAAGTGTGATACCCTTGTTTCCCCTTGGTCAGGCCAAAACGGTCCTCCATGCTCTGCGTGAGCTTCGTATCCTCGTGTTTTGACGGAAATTCAATTCCCGGATCAGGCCCTGCTATCGGTAAGCCTGTGATATTATGAATGAGCTCACCATTGATAGGAATTTGCTTGTCTCCTATCCATAAGTGGTCGTCATGTACTAATGCTAGCAGCTTCTTAACCACAATGGTCACCTGTGTGCTGCGCCCAAAATGAGGAACATCAAGCATTTTTAGCAGGCCAGCTGTGTCCAAGCCGGCAGCCCACTGTTTCACTTCCAACAGTGTCGCGCCATTGTCTGGGTATTTGACGTGATGGAAGTATTGAGCAGGTGCGAATTGTGGAAACTTGCTATGATCATTTGTGTCATGGTTGACATACTTAAGCCGGTCTATTTTTCCTGTCATTGTTTCGACCAGCTGTACACCCGGTGGCAGCGAGGGCATGCTTAATGTAAACTGCTTTGTCCACTGAGGTGGCTGGATGCTTGGTCGAATGGGCTGGAGATACGATGGCCACGGTGGTGCAATGTGCTCATCTCCTCCAATCGGGACCTGTGCTAAACTGGGCAGGTCCATCTGGTGAGTCCCTGATGTTTGCCCTGATTTCCTGTGTCGGTCTTCATTTCGCTTAGAACGAAGTTCAGGTTTAAAATTTTTCCTAGCGGATCATGTCTGCATCGGCCGCGGCGGTTCTTGGTGAGCTTATTCATGGGGTGCAGAGGTATGTGGGATATTGGAACGACTCTGTAGACCCCCCTGTTCGAACTCTCTTACTAGATCCTGAAGCTCTCACCCGTCTGTCATGGGTTCACTCGTAAATGTCAAGGAAATGTGGAATGCAATTTTTGCCAACTTAGGGATCTTCTTATACACTTTATCAATCAAATCTGTTAGGATGATGCATTTAAGGCACCAAATCTGATAAAAATATTGTCCAACCGGTACTGGATTTTCCATGATCTCAGTAGTACAGACAATTAAGGTAATTAAAGTGCCAACGCCGTCAATTCGGCTGTTTTCCAACGGTTGGATTTTAAGCTTCGCCATGTTTTTGTGCTCCGGCAAAATCACTGTCTTAAATTCGTCACAACGGGTAGTCTTGGCACAATATTAACCCTCGGCCTGCCCTGGTAAGATCTACGATGGGGCTGTTAGGTTTGGTGCACTAGCTTCTTGGTTCTGCTCCTTAGTTTGGTACTCAGTTCTTTCTTGATCATCAACTGCCTTGTCATGGGTTAGTCTAACATCTACATCTAAAGTAGGGCAAACTTCATTAATAGAAAATGTAAGCATAAAAATATCAACAAGATCATCCCAACTTACAGTACCATGTCGTAGTTCAACCTCCGTATACCAGTTTTTTGCTATAGGTTCCAAAGTGTGCAGAAAATTAATGACCCATTCCTCACGAGGTACATGTTTCCATGCTGCATAACATTGCTTCAAATGTTCCTGAGGACTATTCTTCCCATTGAACTTGCTTCGCACCTCTTGAGATTGGTCTATGAATCTGAGGCATAGAAATTTCTGGCAAGCTTCCCAACTGTGAATATACTTCCTGTGGCCATTCCACCATCTGGCTGCTGTAGCTCTCAATGCTGCTTCCAGAGTCTGCATTCTCTGTGATTCTAACACTTGTTCTGAGAACTGCGCAATAAATTTTCCTGGGTCTGTCAACCCATCATATGTAGGCAAATATTTGGCTTGTACACTAAGGCATCTAAGAGATTTGGTAATTCGTGCGCACCGATGGCCATGTAGCTCGTATAGTTGATTCTGCCAATTCTCTAGACCATCATCGGAATTAGACATGCAGGAGCTATCACATTGCCAATCCATTACACCTTCGGCATTAGGCTTGACATAATCTTCTTCTTTAGCTGTGATATTATAGATGTGGTCCAGAATATCCTGATCTTCCTCTCTGGCTGGCTTCGTATATCTTTCTTCTTGAGAAGGATTAAATGGTAGTATAGCTCTCAATCCCTTCCCTTCAAAAGTCATTTGTCTCTTTTTAAGACTGATAACCACATCACTATCTATTGCCCACTCAATTCCTAGCAAAGCTGGATAAGGGTTACTGTCATCAATGATCTCAATAACTTCAAAATATGCTACGGTACTGACTCCATCTATATCCACTGGTACTCTAGGGAATCTTCCTAAAGGCAGAATCCTTTGCTGATTGGCTAATCTCAATTGGATAGGGGACCAGTCAAGGGTGGGATTTCCCATTTGTTCCCATGTCTGTTTAGTTAAGATATTGACTTCTAAACCCATATCTAAAATAATATCCTTCATGTCATATTCTCCTATCTGAGCATGTAGTCTCATCTCTCTTCCAGTCCTTCCAATTCTATTGACAGCTTTTTCCTTACCAGGGATTTGCTGAGGTTCACAAGACTAAATAACTTTTTGTAATTCATTTAAGGAATTCTAATTTCTTAACAATTTGATGCAACTCTGTAAAAACGATGACAGAGTACTTACTTGGCCTTGTGAGTCTTCCTGGGATTGTAGCTGCTGATGCTGCTTGTTTGCTGCTAGCAAATCTAGATCAGCAAAGTCTTGTATGGCTTCCAAAAAAGTTTCTTTTTCTCGTCGAACATCAAATGCTGGAGTCTTCTCTACGGCCTTGCAAACCCAAGCTTCATCGGGCTGCTTCGCCTGACACTGCGTATCTGTCGTAGCTCCACTTCTTGTAACAACATTAACAACTCGGATTGGTCGTGGCTCGACAGCAATCAACTAGACAGTCGAACTAGGTTTGCTGCTCCTTTCTTGGATTTTAGCTAGCAACTGTGGGCCCTGCTCGATGACATGATCGACTGCTCTGCAGTATCGGCATGTCGTGGTTGGGTTTTGACAGTCTCGAGCTAGATGTCCTACCTGATTGCAGTTATAGCAAGTAACTTCACCTCGACCTCCTCCAGGCATACCACGACCACGACCTCTAAAACTACCTCGACCACCTCAGTAACCATATCCATCATTGCCTTGTGCATTCGGGTAGATCCTATAAGTGTCGTAGGTCTGCTCCCTCATAAGGTCGAAGCTGCGACATTCATCTTCATGGTGGCCTATTGACTTATAGAATTTACAGTAAGGGTTCTTCGGGACTTGAACATACCTCTATAACAGATAGCAGTCTTTCGGTCGATGCTGGCTAGTAGTTTGACAGATCTCACAGTATAGAACACTAGGATTTAGCGGGTTTGGTGCACCAGTATTCAGATAGTTTCTCAGCGCCGGACACTGGTCCTTGTCGTGGCCTTTTGTTCGACAATGTATACACCATACCTCTTCGTGGGTGGATTTCCCTTTTTTCATGTCGCGAATCTCTAAATCCATCTCCGTGAGTTGTGATTGAATTTGAGCTATGCCATAATTATCTTCGACAGGTGCAGTTTCAAGCTTTATGGAAATCTCTAAGGCCTCTTGCTAATCAGCAACCTTCTGTTGCATGAGTGGAGCTCTGATGTGAGGTAATAATGCTGCAATAAACCACTCCTTATGTTGTGCTGGTCCAATCGTGAAGCTAACTTGGTCAAGCAGAACTTTGAATCTCTGATCAAAGTCCCACACAGATTCACCTCGCCGCTGCTGAATCTCTTTTAACTCAGTGATGCATTGTGACTCTGATTTAGGTTTCTTAAATTCTCGGATCATTGCTGCTTTGATGTCAGCCAAGACAGGATTCTGCGTGCTAGAAAACTTCATAAACCAAGTTAGGGCTCGGTCTCTGAAAGAAGTAATCAGCTACGCTCGTCAAACATCTATGTCCGTAATGTTCTTCGCGGTCCACACAGCTTCGCATAGAAACCAGAACTATTATGGATCTTCTGACCCAGTTCCTTTAAAAACTGGTAGTTTGATGTCATCATGAACATGGGCCATCTGGGATATAGGGGGGGAGGAAGGGTTTGAACTAGCTGGGGAATACTGACCTACGAAAGGGATACCCGAGCTAGGGTTACTTTCAGACTACAACAGGTTCTCGGGGATAATAGGTCTCTGCTACGGGGTTATCAGAGGGTTTCTAATAGAGGGGGCTTCGATGGACTCAGAGGATTCAGAGCTCAAAAGGGCTATACTCAGTAGAGGGGCCGAGATCTCTCTTATATCTTTTGCCTCTTCACAGCAAACCACTTTGCTCGTCGAAGTCCCAGTCACTTCCAATCATAGGTTAGCAATACTAGATCTAACAATCTGATTCTACAAGCAAGATTCCTTTTTCAGCCAATAGTATTTTAATATTCAAACTAAACAGGTTCAAGTACTTACCCCTTGGTCCTTTGAAAAATTGTCGTTCATCTTCACTAAAGGAGGTACCTGTGTCAATGGCGAACTCCATCACAAATGCTTCGAGAGTTTTCACAGTCGAGAAATCCATGGCTCGCAAGATAGCGTTGTTCACTCTTTTCAAGATAGCCATTCTTGCGGGGTTCCAAGGAGGAAACTGGTTTTGTTGGAAGTTCGTCCTCCTTTCTGTTAACCTGGATAACCACTGGTGCAACTCTATGTGTATAGTACCAAATAAAATTTCATGAACATCAGAAAAGACGTACCTTTGGCAAAAAAATTCTGCGCTACGGCGAGGATCTTTATTTTCCTATTCTGCAAACTTCAAATAGGTCGCTTCGATCCAATCACCAATTTCTTTTACAGAGGGTCGCCAAAACATAGCCCTTGAGGTACGACATAGATCCCTCTTCAACAGATACTGAGTTCAACCAGCAACGGAACCAATTTGTTGGGCTAACTGGGTAGACCCGGGTTTTACCTTTAACTTCGCACCAACAAAAGACCCACAGTGTTGGTACTTTTGGCAGCAGCCTGCGAACAGGCTATAGTCTCACCCAAAACAGCTATGGGGTGCGTAGAATCAGGTTTCTGCAAGCAAAAGAGAGAATCTTACTGTACCTTTAGTATTTAACTATTAATAATCACTTAACACAATGCTTCTATTATCAAATATGTAGCTTCATGGTTAGATAAACAAATAGTTACTTGCACAGCCCTTATCTGGGAATTCACAGTGAAGCTAGTTATTAACAGCAATCTTACTTTATCAGTTATTTACTTAGCAGTGCATAAAATATAATAACAAATCAACACAAATGAACCACAACACCAGATGCAACATGGTTCACCCCCAGTGTAGGGGTTACGTCCACATAACTACGTTTTATTCAACTCTTTACACTAAAATGACAGTTCTGATCTGCGCACTCAGCTGCATATCCTTTTAGTCCTCAAATCCGTGCACACAGCAGCAGGCCTCTGCGCACACAGCTGCAGATCTTCCTTTTCACCAAAAACCCCTCTGCGCACACAGCTGGGACTTAACTTTCTTACAAAAACCATTATACAATCTCTTATCTCCGCATTACAATAGCTTCGTAAGATAATCATTAAATACCTAACCCTACTTCTTTACATAAGTGCCTATTTATATAGCGCACTGTTACAAAACCATGGCCTTAAACCATGGGCGCCCAAAACCCTAACCCTGGATTTATACCAAGGGTTAATTACAAAAAGGGGTTTCGACCCACCCGCGACACCCCTAAGACTATTTTGGGTCGTAACTCCGCTTACACTTCCAAAAAAACCGTGGAGTTACCAAAACTAAGGACCCTTAGGGTCGGAGCCCCAACACAAGACATGCATAATACTCAATCAAATAGATAAGGATTCTAACTATCACTGTTCAGAGGGTTTGTATTAAAGGTGAATAGATGAAGAAATCTATTTTTTCATAAAAATCAAAGTTTAGCTTTTGGTGGCTTAGGATAAATTCTATATAGTTCATTAGCCACAGAAAAGCCCAGCTTTCGACATCTTGAAAATGGGACTCAAGACTACATTAACCACCAAAAGCTCATTGGCTCCATTTTTTAATGAAATTTTTGAAGAGAAGCTTCCGGTGGCCTAGGTGAACATCTCCACATCCATTAGCCACTGAAAATCCCAGCTTTGGACAGCTTAAAAATTGGATCCAAGATTACCTTAACCACCGAAAGCTTCAAAAGAGGAAAAAAGTTAGTGCATTCGTCAAAATCAACCACCGTCAGCATGAGGAGAACCACTATCAAGCACTTAACCACAGAAAAGACTAGGACTACAAAAATTCATGAGTTGGTAAAGAATAGATCGTTATTAAACCAAAGTGACTAATAAAATACCCAAACCCTCGCTACCCTCCACCTATCCCATGATTGCAATTAAACCATGACAAAACATTGAGTTCCAGTTAAAATGATTACTGCACTGGCCATCTCACGGGTCTCATCAGAATTTACTGTCACCCTAATCAAGTACCAATCACCGATCAACCCCTCAAAATAAACACTCACTCCTCAGTCCATTCCACATTTTCCTGCATGCATCCTCACTGATCCAATCCCTCCCTAAATCCAGCACGATAATCTCCTTCTCGAGGGTTTGAATTTAGATTTTGCAAGTACAAGAAGCGTAGTCCAAAAATGAAGAAAGGAGGAGGACCTACCCTCATACAAGAATTGGGTGACATTGGCTATCTCGAGTCACACCTAGAGGTATGCAAAATCTTCAAAGACTCAAGCTGCTACAGGTTTTGCGAGAAAATTCAGGGATCCCACCAGCAAGTGGCATAAGCCTTTGCTCTCTCCTTTGATGGCTCGAAGGAATTGATTGTTAGACAGTTTTGTTACACAATCTGAATGTTGCCATATGCCAAACTTTGAATGTTTCACTCACAGGAAAAGCCACAGTAGGATGAGAATAATGTCACAGCTCTAAATGTTGCACAAAATACCCACATATTGAAAAGGATGATTACACAGTTCACTACAACAGAGGATTGTGTTATACATTCAAATAAATGGAACAGAAGGATGAAAACGATCAAATGTTACAAATGTTACATATGTTATCAGCATAGAGTTATCATGTTATATATCAATAGCATACACAGTCAAATGTTACACATCAAAACACATGGATACAGCATTATATTAAACTCAGTGTTATTCTATACCATGGAGCTTAACATACGAAGTCTCATTGAAACACATTGTTACATCTATACAGTGATTCACATATAAAATAGAGCTTTAAAATAATAGGTTGATCACACTATACAGAATCTAAAACAGAGCAGGCGGAAGGATAATGTCTTTCTCATCCGCAACAGTGGAAGCCGGAAAGACTACGGGCTCCATGGTGACAATGGGAAAACTCTTCATCGGAGGAGAAACGACTAAACAGCGGAAGGATAGTGACTTTCTCATCCGCAACAGCGGAAGGATAGTGTCTTTCTCATCCGCAACAGTGGAAGCCGAAAAGACTACGGGCTCCGCGGCGACAATGGGAAAACTCTTCATCGGAGGAGAAACGACTAAACGACAGAAGGATAGTGACTTTCTCATCCGCAACAGCTGAAGACGGAAAGACTATGGGCTCCATGGAAAACAAACATATCGGGGAGCAGAAGAATAAAATACTACAGAAGAATAGTCCTATTCATAGCCACAACGGTGGAAGACGGAAAGACTACAGGCTCCGCGGCAAGCAAAACATATATGGTGGATGGTTAGAGAGTTGAGGAGCCGCAACGGTGGAGAATGAAAGAACAAAATGTTCTAACATGAAACCAAACAATCAGCCGACTCAGGCAAATGCATCGGAGAAGAATATCGAGACTGAAGCCGATTGTCTTTCCGCAACAGCGGGAGATTAAGCCAATAAACCTCTGATTTAAAAATTTAAAACCCAGCGTGACATGGCATTGCAGACCAGTGTCTAGAATGAAGTGATTTAGAGTAAGGGAGAGTGGAACTCCATTGTGAAAGGTAAAACCCCAGAGTAGAGGAATTCTCCATATTCAGAGCCGAACCCAGGGTCCTTTGAACTGGAAACATTGGAACATGAAGAGTCTAGAAAAGTATTGATTCGATGATAATCCAATGGGATCAGAGAATTAGAGAATGACTATTCGTGGAATGCGGAGAGTCAGACAAACTGGGTATTCGAAGGACTTAAAGTTTTTTTTCGGTTAGAGACTTTTGAGAATCTATGATATTCATGGAATGTGAATCGTTTTGTACAGATCAGCATTCGAGACCTATTAACTGTTTCTCATTTGCAATTAGATGGTACATGAAGAGTCCGTAACCGTTTCTGTAATGAATGGAGAGAATGGGAATCAACTGAAATATATATATTGTAGCAAGCAGAAAAAGGGTGTGCGGTTCAGTAAGGTAATTTTGAATATAAAAGATTGAGCACATTGCAGAAAGGGATTGAAGAGCTGGATACGATGATGAATAAAGATTAATGGTTGTAGAGTATGAAGAGTCCAGATGAGAAAGAATATATGAATGATACAGTGGCAGTCTCGGTGAGTTCTGTATGTGCTTAGTCTTGATGATAAACAGAGAAAAATGTACAGAGATAGAATTATAACATCTGTTATGAATATCTGGAATACTGTCTAATTTAGAATCATAATGTAAATGCTGATTTATAAAGCCTAGTCATAGACAGTGAGGGGTTGTAAGGGTTTGATTCATTCTGTAATTCAAAGAAAAATCAGGGTGGTAGGGTGGACCAAGGGAGAACAGAGTTCTCTAGGGTGTTGCAGCATCCCTCTGGTTGTTTCCAGAAAATAGAAACAAGTTGGTGCTTGTATAATGGGAAGTTGGAGCTTCCAGAGGTAGCAGCCTCGTCTGGGTTGGAGCTCAGGCAAAATAAAAGAATGTAAAGAGGAGTTGGAGCTTACCTTTCATTCTTAAGAAGAAGAATTTTCCTTTTTATTTCCTCGTGAAAACATTGTGTCTCGTGTTTGTTGATGTGATTGAATGTTGACTGTTATTTAATTTGCGGCTACAAGTTGAATGGTTTAAACATATGTCCATAATAAATATGAAACATCCTTTAAAAGATGCATTTTGGTATGTAACTAATTCACCCCCCCTCTCAGTTACCTTAATTCGTCCAACAATTGGTATCAAAGCCGATTGCTTCAAATCAGTTTAACCACTAGAATCTAGATCCTAATCATGGACAAGAAATCAGAATTTACCAAACATGGACTGCCTCTATTTGATGGACATAATTATGCCTTTTGGAGTATAAGAATGAAACTGTTTCTACAGTCTCAAGGAGTTGATGTATGGCAAGCTTGTTTAAATACATATAATGTTCCAGCAACTATCCCAATAGATCCTATAATTAGAAGACTCTATGAGAGTAATTCAAAGGCTATGTATGGTATTCTAGGAGGCCTAGCAGCTTCAAAATTTGTTAAAGTAATGAACTATTCCTCAGCAAAAGAAATTTGGGACAAACTGAAAACAGTCTATGAAGGGGATGTTAAAATTTAAAATGCCAAATTACAAACATATAGATCTCAATTTGAAAGTTTGAAAATGGAAGAATCTGAAGATATAGCCACTTATTTTCTCTGAATAGATGAAGTTGCCAATACCATGAGAGGTCTAGGACAAAAGATTGAATATGAAGCTATTGTGCAAAAGGTTCTTAGATCTCTTCCTGCTAGATTTAATCCTAAGGTTTCTGCATTAGAAGAAAGAGCAGATTTAGATACCTTAGATATGGGTACACTTAATGGAATACTAACTGCATATGAAATGATAATTTCTGGTGAGACTTCTTCTAGGAAAGAAGAAGCATTCAAAGCAGCAAAGAAGGAGAAGAAGAAGAAAGAAGAAGAAGTGAACCATTCTGAAAAATCAGAAGAAGATGAAGAAGAAGCAAATTTTGTCAAGAGCTTAAGAAAGGGTACAGGTAGGTACAAAGGTAAGCTTCCTTTGAAATGTTTTGGATGTGGTAGAATAGGCCACTTTGCTTCCAAATGTCCATATAGTAAGAACTCTGACAATGAGGAAGAAAGTAGTAAAAATCCAAAGCAATACAAAAATAAATACAAGAAGTCTTTCAATAGACATACTTTCAAGAAGAAGAGTTTATTTACTAAAGAAGAAAGTCATATATCTGATTCCGATGAAAGTGATGATCAGTCAGATGAGAATATCTTTATGGCTTTGGAAAATCAGAAAGCCCAGTCTGAAGAGGAAGAAGACAGTGAAGTGGACTTGGAAGCAGAATTGGTAAGTGCTCTATGTGATTTAAGAAGAGAAAGAAAAGAATGTAGACATCTTAATAGAAATGTTAAAGAACTTGAGGATGAGTTGAAAAAATCAAATGATTCATTTGAAAGAACTGAAGCAATGGTAATTGAATTAAAACTAAAACTGGAAGAAGCTAGAATCACCGAAGAATCTCTAAACAAATTAATTATTTTAAAGGATAAAGAGATTGAAAACCTGAAATCAGAAGTTGTCTTATTAAGGAAGAAGGTACAGGAAAGTAACATGAATCATAGTTCATCAATTCTAAATCATATAATAGAAAGTCAGAGATCTATAAATGATAAATCTGGACTTGGTTATAAGGCAGCAGTGATCAATGATTGTTCTAGTTCAAGTGTGAAAGAAACAGGTACAGAAAAGAAGAATGAGAAAGGAGCTGATGAGAATTCAGTGGTTGAGAAACAGGAAGAAAAATCAAGACCAATTGTTCAGAATAGGACACATGATGGGTATCAGAATAAGTTTAATGGCTATTGTTTTTTCTGTTACAATTATGGACACAAGGCTGTGTTTTGTACTAAATTTTCAAGAAAAATATATGAACATAATGGTTATGAGAAGTCTAGACATGGATATGGAAAAAGATTGGATGTGACAAGTCAAAATAGAAATAGTAATACTCATAACAGATTTGATATTTTAAACCATGAAACAGAATGTTATAAGTGTCAAAATTTTGGCCATATTTCAAGAAATTGCCCTACAAATTTTCATAAATTTGGTAAACCCATCTATACTCATCAACAAACTCAAATCTGGAAAAGGAAGACTAAAAATCTGAAAGCTGAAAAATGTAACGTAGCCCTACAAGCTGAACATAAAGTCAAATGGATAATAGACAGTGGATGCTCCAAACATATGACAGGAAGTAAACATTTGTTTATCAAACTAAACAAAGGAGAAAAGGGGTCTGTCACATTTGGGAATGATCAGACAGCTAGAATAATTGGAAGAGGGAATGTATGTTTAAACAGTAAGAAAAACTTAGCTGAAAATGTCCTGCTGATAGAAGACATGGAACACAACTTGCTGAGTGTTAGTCAAACATGTGATAAGGGATGCTACATGATATTTGATTCAAATGGATGTCAAATCAAAGATGTGAAAATAGATAAAATAATAGGTACAGCCACAAGAAGTTCAAGCAATGTCTATATTCTAGATGAGAAAAAGAATGAATGTTGTCTTAGTAATGAGAATGAAAGCTGGTTGTGGCACAAGAGACTAGGTCACATCAATTTTGATAATCTGATCAATATGAGTAAGAATGAATCTGTAAGAGATTTACCATCTTTAAAGAAACTCTCAGGTTCAGTGTGCAAGCAATGCCAACATGGGAAACAAACAAGAGTCAGATTTAAAACAAAAGAATACTCCACAACTAAACCGCTTGAGATAGTGCATACTGATATTTGTGGGCCCATGAGAACAAAAGGGATGAAAGAAGAAAAGTATTTCTTATTATTTATGGATGATTACACTAGAATGAATTGGCTTTACTTATTGAAAAATAAATCTTAAGCTTTTGACTGTTTTCAAATGTTTAAAGAATTTGTTGAAAATGAATGTGACAAGAAAATAAAGTGCCTAAGATCTGATAATGGAGGAGAGTACATGTCAAATTAATTTAACAAATTTTGTGATGTGAACGGGATAAAGAGACACTTCTCTATGAATGAAACACCTCAGCAGAATGGGGTAGTAGAAAGGAAAAACAGAACTATAGTAGAGATGGCTAGAACCATGCTCCATGAAGCAAAGTTGAGTAATGTGCTTTGGCCTCAAGCTATTCACACAACAGTTCACATTCTGAATCGATGTCTGCTAAGAAATAACCAGTTTGTCATGCCATATCAAATGTGGAAAGGAATACCAGCCAGCGTTAAACATTTCAGGATTTTTGGCTGTAAGTGTTAATCAAACGAGTAGATCCACATTTGGGAAAATTAGACTCTATAATCGATGATGGAGTATTAGTTGGCTACTCCTGTTCTAGAAAAGCATATAAATATTATATTTTCATACTAAGAAAGATCGTTGAAGCAATAGATGTAACATTTGATGAATCTGCATTCTTAAAAACAAAGACTAAGCAAAAGGAGTTTGAGACTCATGATATATTTGACAAGCACAGGTCAGATGATGAAGAGGATGAAATAGAAGAGGTTAAGGCTGATGACAGTGACAGATCTACATGTGAAAATTAATTAAAGTTGAAAATTAATTATATTTGAAAATTAATTAAAGGCACCAGTAGCTTGGTTTTGTTCCAATTTTGAAGGTGCCAGCGAGGTGAAGTGGGTCACAAACCCTACCTACTTTGACAAACTATGACTTGTCTTCCAGATAGCAGGTCCTAGTTCTACTTCAGTGATCACTGCAGTTATTAAAGAGTTCAAGGAGTGTTAAAGTGTTGGAGTTAGGTAGATTAGCACTTAAGTTAGGGTTTTTGTCCTAATTTTTGCAAAATAGTAATGTTTATCTATTTTTAGTAAATTGGATCCAACTTTTCAGGATCTGAAATAAATTTTGTAAAGGCTATAAAGCCTGTGACTAATGTTGAAGGAAAGTTTTGACTTCAGAGATTGTTAGACACTTATTGTATTCAATATTCTCATGTGATTTTTTCATCTAATATAAGCTCTTTTGCCATTATATGTTCAGGTTCCATCTCCTTTATGTTTTGTACTTGTGCTTGGATGTTTGATTCAAGTTTATTCTTTTTGTCTAATACCAGATAGATGTCATCCTGTCTCTGTGTTGATGGGATGAATTACAAGTAACTTTCCTTGTTATGATTAGCCATTCATATGTGCCTTATATATGAATCTTCCAGCATAGTGAGTTCTTCATTTATTCACCTTTAATACAAACCATCTGAATAGTGATAGTTAGGATCCTTATCTATTTGATTGAGTATTATGCATGTATTGAATGAGTGAGGTCTTAGTGATTATCTGACTTGATCCATTTAGAAAACCATTAAAAATATTGAAGTTAACAGGAATCCTCGAGCTACAACCTAGAGGATTTTCCTGGAGAGCTAACACCTAGCTACGGAAATTGTTGATGATATTACTAGGTTTGTTGGGCCAGGAAAGAGCCAAAGAAAGAAACAAAAGTTTAAGTGCAGGAGGAAAGTAGGCACACGAAGAAGGAAAAGTAGGTAAAGGATGGAAGGGAAGCGCAGAGAAAAGAAAGATGTGATGAGGAATGGGGTGACAAAGGAAAAGCACAGCTAGAGTCTGTGGAAGTTTGGCAGGTAGACGAGTTAAGGCTAGAGGCAATAGGTCAAGAAGGACTGAAGGTGCTCGAGTCGGCAAAAGACTGAAGGAAAAATTTTCAAATATTTATGGCGTGACTTAAATGTATGAAGGATAGTTTGGTGACCAGTATATCCTGTCATCAATGTAATAGAAGATATTGTGTGTCTAGTTAGGACTGTAATAACTGGGCTACACTAAGTCGACCTTGCGCGGTCTTGTAAACACTATAAATAGGAGGAACCCACTTTATATAAGGGTTAGCTTCATTAAGAGTTGGTAATAGTAGGAGTATTGGGAGAGATCATAGAGGAGTTTTATAGTAGTAGGATATTGAGACATGGATATGTAGTTGAGTGCATAGACCATTTTGTAGTAGTTAATCTGCAGCTGAGTGAGCAAACAATTAAGTAGAAGAGTTGATCCAAGATTTGTGTGGATAAGTAGGAATAGTTAGAAGAATAAACCGGACAGCATGAGAGAAAGAAGAGTATAATCCAAAAGACATATCTTAAACAGTCTGTAATTCACATACTGCAAGGTGTTATATATATTTCTCATGCCAAATGAAGAGCACCTTGGTGGTTTTTCCTAGATGGGTTTCCACATTATTTCTTGTGTGATGAATGCTGAATGTTGACTGCTTATGGTTAATGTTGAATGTTTGATTATATCACATTATTTATGGTTATTGTTTGAATGAATGTTGTGATACTGATAAGTAGTGAGTGAATGGATATCTAAGCATCATCAAAGCATTGTGTATTATTTCATGTTTAAACACTATTAAGTCACAATATAAGTTGCATCATAGTCATTTACTATTAAGGAATTAGCCACGTCGCAGTATTGCACCTTCTGTTAAGTTGTTAAGGACAAGGTTGTGTCGCATGCCGACTATGTCACACTGTTGCACCACTATCAAGTAGTAAAAGACTCCATCCTTATGACTTTGTTGAGCACCTTGGCCGCGTTCTAATTGAATGTAATCCCTCGTTGACTGCGGAAACATAGTTCTGGCAGTTACACATTAAGATATCTTGGGTGAGAGTGTTCCTGCCTCATAGGTGTTTCAGGTTTATATTGCTCCATCAGGCCAATGTATTTAGGTTTTTTGTTGGTTTTGTGTTGTTGTTGAACCTGGCTTGCATGAGTGAGGAAAATTAGGCCAAATAATGGTTCTATTGTTGGGACCCTTAATCATTTGATTCGAGGGAAATTTTGTGGCATCTGACAAAGAAGGAAATTAAGGATTGGTGGAGTCTAAGATGTTAGCATTTGCGCAAGAAGAGAGCACAAGATCGTGATTGAGCGCAGAAAACTAGTTAGACTGATACATATACTCTGATATTATTGATATCATACTTGCATAGTTTCCTATTGTGTTGCATGGGTGGTTTTAAAGATTGGAAACTCAGCAGAAAAATTTCCAAAGAAGAGAAGTGGTCGGGTGGAGTGCTTAGCTGATTAGTGAGATAACCAGTGTAAGTAACCCCCATCTCTAGAGATGTTGATTTTTGGGTCGATAGTATTTTGCAAGGATATATTACTGAGTTTCAGTAGAGATTATAACCTCATATAGTGAGGCTGACAAAAAAAATTTCCAAGGGCCCCGAAGAAGGTATTTGTTATCTATAAATACATGGATAAAGATGCTCTTCTATGAGAAGGGTATTTTGCAGTTGAGAAGTTAAGTCACATATCCATAGGAGGGGATATGTCATGGATGACCTATAGAGACAATGGGAGATGGTGAGATGAGATGTTCTGAGGATGTCCAGAACCTGAACTAGAGGCTGGATTCCTAAGGAGTGGAAGGAGATTCAGGTCGAGAAAAAGAAGAAATTCAGTAGGAGGAAGATGAAACCCTAGTCTATTCGAAGAGAGTGAGTACAAAGTTGACTCGTGGCTAGAAGAAGGGTCTTGCAATGAAGAAGAAGACTATAGATCGATTTATGAAGGAGAATAAGAATATAAAGAATATCCAAAGACACCAAGATCAAGACACAACTACATCACACCAGGAATATCACCAGAGGTAAGATCTAGAGCCTCATCTCCTAAAAGAGCTATCATTAATGATAGTGCTAGTACCGCGACTAGTGCACAAGAGGGAATTCCTCCATTAAATTATCCATTAGACAACCCTGACACCAACTTAATGGATGGGGAAGATATTAGGTTACCCACATTCAATGGGAATGGAGCAGAAGATCTAGAGCAACATTGGTTCCTTCGTGAAGTTGTTTGGATGGTTCACCAAGTTCACATTGTGAACCTAAGAAAAGAACATATGATTATGACTCTGCGAGGTTGCACGTTGTACTGGTTCATGAAGTTTTATGTATTACTAGCCTGAACCCCACATAAGACCCTTGATGAGATCCAACTTATGATGATTTGTGAGTTCATAAAACCCAAATATGAGTCATAGTGCATCATTGAGTTCAAGGAGATAAAGAAGTTACCAATGGAATCCATATGTGATTTTGATTAGTGGTTTAAAACCTTAACGACCAAAGATAGTTTCTAGATGTCATATGTACAACATAAAGAGTGGTTTATTGCTGTGATCCTGCCACACATTTGAGATCCTTTGATGCAATAGAATATTGTGCCGCAGACGGAAGCACTAGAACTAGCAATGAAGCTGGAATCCTCACTAATCGCAACTGGTGGAGGACGTATGATGCAGATTCAGTCACAATATGTTGAATGGATGGACACACCAAGGATAATTGTCCTTCATACATGAAATATATCTAATCGGGAACGCCTAATCCATTGAGTACTCACGGGTTACCCTGGTGCCAAATATTCCAAAATAGAGGGCATCACGACAAGGAGTTCCTATACTTGTAGAATATTGTAATTACCCCATCCATACTATTCTGTAAATTTTTCAAATCAGTGGGACATGATCAAAAGGATTGTAGAGCATATAAGCTCCTAAACAAGAAGACAGTTGACACCTACTTAATGAAGAATTATGGGTAGGATCAGGCTGAACAGGAGAAAGTGCACTACCAGCCTATGCCTTTCCCACAAAACCAACATCAAAATCAGTGTCATCCTCAGTATGCACCACAAAACCAGTATGCATCGTAGAATCAATACCCACCACAACAGCCACACCCTCAGGGAAGGGGAGGTGGAAACTTCAGAGGTAGAGGAGGAGGGGGATTTGGCAGAGGAAGAGGTCAGGTTACATGTTATAATTGTGGAAAGTTAGTACATTATGCTAGAGATTTCTAGGAGCCTACAAATACCTGTTTGTATTGCAAAGCGCATGACCATAAGTTGGAGCAATGTCCTCAGTTGATTGCGAAGTGGCAAGCTCAGACTTTCACAGGACCTAACCCTATGCAGAATCCAAATTCAAATCCAAATGAGCGAAGAGAGCCAAGAATTGCTATTGTAACATGAAGAGGTGTTGCGACTGAAGCTGATCAGGATATACCACAAGAACAATTGCAACCGCAGGTGCGACCCGTGAAGAAGAAGAAAGTACCATTCAATGTTAAAAAACAAAAACAAATATTTTTGGACATGTGACCAGAGTTTGTGGACCTAGAACGACCATTAACCTTAGCAGAAGTCAAGGGGATGCCTGAACGCTTCCTACAGATCTTCCAGAAACAAGCCCCAAGAAAGGTTAGTAAGCTCAACTCATTTTTGTGAAGTTGCTTAGCACTAATTCAAGATAAATATGCCATCGCAGAACTATAAGAACTGATAGAAGAAACCCCAGTTAAGTCACAACCTGGGAGGAAATTTAAGCATGTTAAGAAGAAATTCAAAATGGGGAGTGAGTTAAGAATGAGTGTGTATATAGGGGATTATGACATGGAATAGCATATCCATCTCATTGTCCATCTCACCATTCATCCCATTGAGCCAACCACGTGTTGTTAATGATGGATTCCCAAATGTTAAAGCATGGAACGATTTGCAAACTGTGTATAGTCCATGCATCTGGATGGTAGCATGATCCTCATTCTAGAAGACCAGTCGGTGTGCTCCTCTTCTTGACACCATGCCACTAGCCATGCTATGAGCCACGCCAAAGAGGACCCATACGACACCTCATGCGTGAAGGAGAATTGATGCCCGATGAAGGAGGAATAAACATTATGTGTTGGCTTATGATCAGTTGATTGCAATAATGGTTGACTAAATTTAGAGAGTGTTTGACCACTAAAGGGTCAACCTTCTCACCTCTGTAAACATTATATATATCAGCCTCTACGCGAGTGCTTAGTTAGCAATTTTATGCATGTAATCAGTCGTTGTTGAAGAACTTTGTAATATTGTTTCTCAATTTAATAGAAGTTATGTTCATGCTGTATATGATCATGTTCGAGTAAGCATTTAGTGAGTTTCCACCCTAATTGCTGAGAGGGCCCCTCATCAACCATCGGTTTCTATCTTGTCTTTATCTCCTTCCTGTAACTAGTATAGTTTCATTTCCATCTTAATTATTGTAGTTGTTCATATCATTGTTTCTGGTAGCATAGATCACATTATAATGTTGTGTTGTTAATGTAGCTTTATTTCTAGAATTGATTAACTGGTTGCGTGCGTAGCTTTGTTTCCAGCTTTCTTTTCATTCTTATGTTTGGTTTCATTGTTTATAATTTAGTTAGTTTAATTATGTAGGTTTAGTTTTGTTATACATTAGAGGAAATTTCAACTAAAAATGGGCCTCCTAAAAAAATTAATAAACTAATATTTAAAATAATAAAATAATATTTATTAATTTTGGAGGAAGAAAAGAAAAAAACTACATTTTTGTTTGTATTTTCGACATATCTCGTGTTTTTACTCAAATTTAAATTGGGAGATCTCATTGGATGCGGAATTAAATTCCACATCCAACAAGTACCCACTCAGCATACTTTTGACGGACCCCACTACCCCAAAAACAAGAAATACCTGAAAAAAACATGATAATGATGTCATCATCACATTTTTTCAGGTATTTCTTGTTTTTGGGGTAGCAGGGTCCGTCAAAAGTATTCTGAGTGGGTACTCATTGGATGTGGAATTTAATTCCACATCCAATGAGCTCTCCCGATCAAAATTTGAGTAAAAACATGGGGAGATATGTCAAAAATACAAACAAAAAAGTAGTTTTTTTTATGATACCTATCCCCAAATTTATATTAAAAAAGTGTTTAAGACCTATACAATATTTCAAATTTAAATCAATTTCATTGGCTAACACATGATGACATGGAATTTGAGTTAAATTTAAAAGGCCCATTTTGAGTTGAAATTTCCTCTAATGGTTAGGTTTGATTCTATCTAAGTTTTAGATTTAGTTCAATCACATTTCAGTTTGTTTTATGATAGGAAGCAGTTTCTTTTTATAGATTAGTATAAGTTATCTTTTTACAGTAGATTCAATTTTATTTACTTTTGTAAATTCATTTGATATATTTCAATTTGTTTAAAAATGCAATAGATATTGATGCTTTTATAATTATGAATTAGTTTAAGTTACTTTAATGTTGAATTTGATTATTAGGTAGGATTTCTTATCATTCCTTATGCATTTGTTATCATGTGCATGAATAAGTTGATCCTGAAATCATTTAGATTAACTATTTGTTAAAAATTCTAGTGTTTTCTATATATAGACTGTCATTCTGACAGCTTGTCTAGCCTGTTGTTTAGACCTACCTTCCAGTCTGTTATCCAGTCTTTCATTCAGTCTTTGGTGTTTTTAATCTGTTTTAAGCCCGTTTCTTTAGCTTTTTTATTATATTTTAACTGTGCTAGTTAGATAATAGTTATATTTATTATTAAAGCCTTAGGTTAGACTATTTAAAGTATTTATTAAAGTTTTGTTCTTATTTTTCTCTCCTTTCACCCTATGTTTTGAGTTATGTCTTGTGTTTTGGTTTATTGTGGTTTCTGATTTCTTTCTTCAATATTGTTCTGATTCTTTGTAATTATATATTTGGTTTGGATTGATTTATCCTTTCATACATAGAGTTTAGGGTTAGATATGTCAATGTTAGGAAATTACACTATCACTTTGTAGATCGGTTATAGCAATAGGTCCTTTTCTTTCACTGTGTGATTGCTGAAGAGACTTAGAGAGCAGGACTTAAAACAATTTTCTTTATTAATTTTTCTACTTTATTCACGATTAAATATTCTTTATTAATTTTTCTACTTTATTCTTATTAAATCTTCTTTATCAATTTTTCTACTTGCTTCTTTTATTAAGGTCGGTTACTTCTCTATAAGCTAGATTTTCTTTACATGTGAATTGGTTATTTATGAAGGTAATTTTTAAACAGAATCTTGTCTCTTATTAGATTAGTTGTTCATAATATCTTTTTAATTAAGAATTATTTTCTTATGGAGTAGATCACCATGTTTACCATCACCTATAGTTGGACTTTCCTTAGTTTGCGCATATTTGTAGAAGTTAAGTTCGATTTGATTCCATTTAGTTTCTTTACTTCATTTGAAATCCATTTTGACACCACTCCTCCTCAAGTTCCAATCACAGTAAATGAATATCCACAAAACAACCAAGGAGAGTGGAATTAGATAACTTAGTTTTACTATTATGTATATTTGTTAATTATATGAATAGCTTAAGTTGTTGAATTTGTAAAAGTGTCTCTAGTTGTTGTAATTTAGTTATAATTTACTATATAGTTAATCTAAGTTGTTTATAAAGATTTCTTAAATTAAGAGAAGGAATGGTTATGTAAAAATGAAGTTTATTCTCTTAAAGTTTACTTGTTTATATTTTTATTTTTTAGTATTTATCTATATAATAGAGTAGTATAGCTTGATACTACTCTAGTCTAGCATTCTATTTGGTTTAATTACCTTTCTAGTTGAATTATAGGAGTTTTACTCAGTTTTTCAGTTTGAAAGTTCTTTTGATCTTTTATTTGCTAAAATATTTCTATGACACCCTAGGAACCCCTCTAGCTTCGCATATACTTTGTGTCAACTTGAATTTTACCAACCTCGGTCGATAATTAAATATTAGGTGAATTAATTAAGACATTATAACACCCAACAGTTATTTTCCTTTGAACTGGATCAGTGGAGATTCAAATGGTGTTTTGATTGTCACAATAGATGACTGCTGAAAAATATGATTCGAAACCACACTCTCCAACTATCCCCTGCAACCATAAACATTGAGTAGTTGCATTTACAACTCCTCTATAATCTGCCTCTGTAGATGAGAGTGCTATGGCACTCTGCTTCTTACTTGACCAGCTGATTAGTCCTTCTGCAAGCATGAACACATATCATGAGGTAGAATTTCTACCTATGTTGTCATCTTCCCAATCACTGTTAGTAAATCCAACTAGATCTAATTCATATTTTTCTTTGTAGAAAATCCCATGAGTTCGTGTTCCTTGAACAAAGTTTAGGATCCTCTTGGATGCTCTCCAATGGATCTCATGAGGCTGATCCATGTATCTTGAAGCCACACTAACTGCACAAGATAAGTTAGTTGGATTATGTGTAAGATAAATCAAACACCCAATCAACTGCCTATACAGTGTATTACTTACCATAGGAGAAGAACTTGCTTCTTTCAAGATTAAATCCTAAAAGAAATGGAGTCTTCCTTGGCTTGCAATATTTCATGCTGAAATTGGTGAGAAAATATGAAGCATACTTGGACTAATGGACCTTGATTCCATTTTGGGATTGAGCAATTTTGAGACCCAATAATTGGCTCAAAAATCCCAAATATGTCATAGAAAAGGCATGGTTCATTTCATCCTTCAAGGAGCCAATCTCTTTATTTTAACTTCCTATAATCAGTAGGTCATCCACATAGACAAAAATAATCATTAAATAACCATGAATCAGATTCAAATATACATTATTATTATACTTGCATCGAACAAAACTCAGTGACAGCAGAAAGCCATCAATCTTGGCATACCAAGCCCTGGGGGCTTGCTTGAGCCCATACAATGATTTCTTTAACCAAAACACTAAATATGGATTAGATACAAAAAAAAATTTTGCTTCATATAAATATATTCATTCAAATATCTATTAAAAAATGCACACTTCACATCCATGTGATGTACCTCTCATTGCTCCGTAGCTGCAATGGCTAGAGCTAGCCTTATGGAGTCCATGTTTTCCACCGATGAAAAGGTCTCATTGTAATCAATACCATGTACCTAAGAGTATCCTTTGCTACCAATATTTCCTTATATTTCAAAGGTGAACCATCAGAAGAAAACTTATTTTTAAATACCCACTTACACTTCACTAGTTTTCTCCCTAGGGGGAGATCAACCTGTTCCCATGTGTTGTTATTTTGGAGCGAGCTGAATTCTTATTTCATGGATTTTTTCCATATTGGATCATGTTATGCATATTTTTATATATTTTTATTAGAATATATCATCAAATAACACTTCTCATTAAAGAGTGGATCTTTCACACAAAGGACACTCTCAAATTGAGATCTAGTCCTCCTAGTGTCATTGGGATTACTAGCTAGTTCCCCAGCTGCATGAATGGTCCTTTCTTCCAAATTTGGTATTGTAGGGTTGTTATGATCTGAAATTAATTCATATTTATGAGACATATCATAATCACCAAACTCATTAGTCTCTTCACTTATAATCAATGGATGTAGTGGTGAAGAGGACTCTCTAACTTCAACTACTGCTAAAGGCTCTTCTTCGAACTGAACACTTATCTAAATGAAATATTTGTTAGTGCTCATGTTTATTAGCTTGTTCCATTTTGAATATTTATAATACCCAACAAATAGGCACTCTTGTATTTGGGGTTGCAAATCCTTCCTCTTTTCAGTTGGAATTCTAGCCCAAGCCTTTGAGCCAAAAATCTTGAAATGGGTCACATTTGTCTTGTTCCCACTCCAAGATTCGAAAGGAGTCATACCATCAAGATGATTATGTGGCACCATATTTTGGATATAGGATGCACAGTTTATAGCCTTGGCCTAAAACTTTGGTGGAAAATGTTTAGCCTCCATCATGCAAGTTGTCGTTTCCTTCAGTGATCTGCTCTTTCTCTCAGCAACACCATTTTGCTGTGGTGTGTAAGGAATAGAATGTTGCATCTGGATACCTACATATTTGCAATACAAGATGAAATCAGACTTGACATACTCACCACCATTGTTAGATCCGAGGATCATGAGTTTCCTTCCAGACTGGTTTTCAACCAAGGCTCTAAAGACTTTGAAGAGGTCAAAAACTTCATACTTATGCTTTAGGAAGTAAACCCAACAATACCTGGAAAATTCATCTATGAAGGTGAGTGCATATTTGTATTGAATCATGGACATATGAGGGAATGGACCAGCAATGTCACTGTGGATCAAATCAAGAGGTGCAGAGGTTCTCTCATGACTATCTCTCTCATACTTGTGCTCTAGGTGTTTTCCTAGGATACAACCTTGACAGACTCCCTTAGAAAACTTGATATTTGGTAACCCTATGACCATATCTTTGTCACTCAAATCATAAATATACTTGTAGTTAATATGGCCAAATATTTCGTGCCAAATATTGTTTGGTTCATTCACATGAGTAAGAAGAGAAGAGGGGTTTGAGTAGGGTAGAAAATGGGAAAACTTGTATACCTTCGAAGTGTGATCAACAACACCTTTTGCTATGAATTTACCATTCGAAATCTCTGTGATTTCAATTTCATTGGGGGAGAAGATTAATTTCTTTGGGTACCCAGTGTGAATCATCTGATACACTGACAAGAAATTAGAGGCAAGACCTGGAACATACAACACATTATTGAAATTACCATGGTCAAGATCAATCCTACTATTTCCCATATTGTTAGTTAGAGAGTTATCTCCTAAAACTATTGGTGGAAATTTTGACATGTCAAGAGAGGAAAAGATATCCCTTGTCAAAAGTATATGTTTGGAAGCTCCAGAATCAATGATGAAGATAGGTGAGCTTGAGGTTCCAGTAACCAAGGAATGTACTCTCTCCTTGTCTTCTTAATTTGATCCTCCTTCCCTCTTCTTTGAGCAATCAAGAAGGGAGATGTTGTTCTTCTCTAGGATTTGGGTCAACATGTCAATTCTAATTTTCATACAAGAGCTCTCAGGATGATATCCCTTACTGCAGTATGTGGACTTGCACATTTATCTGATTTTTTCTTCTTCTTCTAGGGGGTCTTCTTGGAGCCTGAGGAGTCCTCTTGAGACTTTTCCTTTTCTCTCTTTTGCTCAGGTGGGTTTTTATATTTTTTATTTCTTTTTTAATCCACATTTGAATCTCCAGCAACCAAATCTTGGTCTTTGGAAGGTTTTATGGTGCCCATCATCACCAATTTATCTTGCTCCCGAGTGAGGGATTCCATGAAATCAACAAGCTTAGGAACCTTCCAAGTTTGAGATGTCAATTTATTGGCATAGAATATTGAAACAAACACCAAATAGTCAGTACCAAGATTTTAGAGAATGGTCAAAACTATTTTCTCCTCCTTCTTTTCAATCCCACATTGTTTTAACTGCAAAACAAGGGCCTTAAACTTGGTAAATAGAGTTACAATGATTCAAAGCTACTAGGACTCAAGGATATCAATTCATCTTGATTTCATTTCCTCTCATATCATCTATCTTTTTAAAGAGTTATTCAAGCTTCTCCCACACTTCATTAGAATATTTCAATGAATCAAGATGAAAGAGGAAGTCTCTTGAAATACTCAGACGCAAAAGACCATAGGCCTCATCCCTCCTGTTGTGCCATTTTATTTTCTCTACAACTACATTGGGCTCTACCTTAGTAGCCATGGTAACCCTGTAGAGACCTTTCTCTCTCAACAATATCTCCATCTCAGCTTTACATTCGAAGAAATTGAATGGAGTCAAGATGATCCTTTGAGATTGGTCCATATCTCATCTCTTGTGCCCTTCAATTAGCAGAATGCGCTCCCAGATAGTGATGTCGAACTTGCAATAAAAATTTGAAAGGAGAGAAATAAATATACAAAGGCTATGATACCATGTGGAAATTGAACCCAAGTGATAGATCAATTACACTCACAAAATTTCTATTCAAACATGCAAAATTCACACAAAAGGAGACTAAAATTGGAGCATAACTTAATATTGTATTGAATAAGTGTACATAAGCTAGACATATGAAGTAATAGGCTTCTCAAATATATAATTACATGAGATATTCTAAAGCACTAGGTTTCTATTCAAATTGGTCAAAAAGAAGGCTTACTAAATCAAGTCAAATACCCCATAGGTGCAAAAAAAGACTTTCCAAATCTATCAAGATCCTCAGGAATTATCTAAAGAAAGTGGGAAAGATAATAAGTGGTGGAAAGACAACTCATTCATGAATTTTTTTGGAGAAAAGGAAGGAATATGATGTGATAAAAAAAAAAGGCAAGTTCTCCTAGACTAGCTTTTCCTTTATGCCTTAAAACTGTTGTAAAGCAAGGCAGCTTTCAGAAAAAACAGATATGCACTTTAAGGAACCAGGAATAACTTAGACTTGCTAAATATGTTTCTAGGATGATTCTAAAGTGCTCCATGACCCATTTTATCAAGTATTGACTTCTAGGAACATGTAGAAGTCAACTAGCATAGAGAGGGAATCTAGGAATCTAGGAAAAAAGACAAAAACGATTTAATTAATGTCAAATATGGGTAACTATGGGTTGATTATTATAACAAGGTTTAATGTGATTAAATTTATTGGTTATGTAATTTTATTAATCATTTGAATATTTTTTCTTGTATGGAAAAACATATTCCTTTACCTACAAGAAGAGAATGACATGGAGTCATTCAAATGGTTTATCCTGAAAAAGAGCAGATCAAGAGATTCCTATCTTCCTTGGGAAGAAGTAAGAATAAAATATATTCTAAGATAATTAAAGAGTCTTGAAGGTAATTGATTTATCGTATTTATATTCATATATGTGTTATACATAGAGGAGTATGAGTCTCTATGATGGAGGAATCAAATTACAATTCTCACATCCTAGATGTTGAGAGGGAGAAACTATATTTGCTAGCTCCATGAAAACCAATGGATTTGGTTAATTAAAATTATACTATGTAGAAAATTCAATTGTGCTCATATTCAAAATTAATATATCTGTAAGAATCTTGGATGATTCTTAAGTTTAAAGGTGTAGCAATCATTGGATAAGACTTTTCTTCTATTGAGAAAAAATATTCAGTAGAGTTATTGAAAGGATTCAAGAACAATGGATTGTAAATCCATGACCACACACATAAAGATAAATATAATTCGTGTTCATATTTGTAGGATCTCTTAGATGTTATATATATATATACATGTACGAGGACCAGCTATATGATTTACAGTTAGTAAATAGACATGTTCATAAAAACATGTGTTTTGTTACCTACTTGGTACAAGTGTATGTGGATTCAGATATGTTTCCTTCAATGAAAGTAAATTTCACAGACATATTAAAGTGATCAAGAAATATCACATAAAATATGTTTTTGATATAGAGAATATTGTAAAGTAGTAAAAGTTTACAAATTTCATAGTTAGTTATATCCGAGACATGGTGCAGAAAGGAGTTGTGTAAATCCTATGCATATCCATGGATGAGCAAATTTTCCAGAATATTTACTAATCCTCTTTCCATACAAGCTTGGTATAGTATAAAATATTCTGTTAGTTGAAGAGGGAGTATTGATGTATCTTCACAGGCAGTAGTAGTTAAAACTCCTCAAACTAGTTAGTCATGGTACATGACTCAGGCGGCCAATGGAAATGATAAATTTTGGGGAGAATCCACATGCGAAGAGACATGGTCAAAGTATTAGATATTATTTATTCTCAATAAAATTTATAGTATGTACTGTCAAAGCATAGTTAAACCACTTAGAGAGGTATTTGGGGTGTTGTCGTATGAAAAGAAGAATCACTAAGAAAGTGACTAGGCCTTGGAGAACACCATAGAGAATGACAAGCTCACATAGAACTTCTACAGATAGAAGAAGATTGTTGAGGTCAAAAAATATTGAAGATTGAAAGAAAATATGATACTTTCTTTCTGCATGATTATACACATTTGATATATAATGTTGTATAGGATGGATATGAAATCCATTCTTTCGAGTTTAGATAAACTACATTCTGGATTGAATCTAGATGATTCTACTATGTGTAAGTAGTTTGTTGGTCTCTTAGTGGACATGTTGTATTTATGCTTACTAACTAAGCATAAGTTTGAGAACCTTTGAGGCACATTAGAATAGGATCTTTATTGTATTTAATATAGGGTATACCTATTGTGCTATCCAATTATTGTTTTAGTCCGAGATAAGCTATATATATTACAGTTAAGTACTAAAGAAGCCAAGTATGGAATCTAGTACTACATAATCAAGGTGTATTTCAGCTAGTAGTAAGCAAAGTGTATTACAAATAATACTACCCACCAAGGCGTAGTGTAGCTTGGGAAGATACCTACTAGTGTGAAAGACTTGATCCTACATTTATTGGGTGTTAATGATCAAGATTTCTAAAAAACCATGTGTTATGATAGAACACATTGAGATGAATTTTTACTTCATTGAAGTCATGGTCCTATAAAGAAAAGGTTTCACTACATATGTAATACTCCAAAATTTCATAAAAAATTATTTTTCCTATGACAATAAATGTTTGCAATTGTTTCTTAAGAGGAACTTTTAACTATTAACAGTTAACAACATTAAGGTCTAAACTAATTCCTTTGTTAATTTTTGCATCTGCATACTTAATTATTTGCTTCCATAATTCAGTAATTAACGGTTGGTTTAACAGATTATGATCTAAAGTAACATGAGTTGAAAATATCTATTTGTTACTAGGTACTAAATTTTATTTTACTGTTTGTAATATGAAGGAACTTCAGTTCATGATCGAGGCTTACTTAGATTTTTAGCTAATGCAGTGAAGTGATGCTTCTTTTATAGGTCTTTTCATAGGTAAGACGTTTTGTATCCAGTTCTCGGATTGAGATTAATTATCTCAACTAGAATAAATAAAAATTAGTATATTTGTTTAATTTACAGCTTTAATCAAAATAAAGGAGGTATCATCGAAATTGTATATTTACTTTTTATTTAATTTCTTGTAAGTGTAAGTATTTGAAAAATATGAACATAAATACAGATGTACTTCTACCTAACTTCGATTAAAACTTGTTCATCATAATTTCATTTCTCTATTACCATATTAGGTCCTATATACAATTCTAGAGAAAGATAAATTTTTGCATACTGAGTCATTTGATACATTATTACCTGTTACCATGGTAATTCATATGTATTTCTTTCAACAAATATTCAAAATTTATATAAATTAGAAAAACCTAAGTCTAGGTATAGTTATAAGGTATAATGGTTGACATTCATACGTACATGGAATTAAACATTTAATGCAGAAAACAGTTCTACTAACTGCTTAAGTATTTTCTAGGTGGAAATGCAATAATATGAACATTATATCGTTAACAAGTACTGTTATTGCTTTGTGTAAGGAATGAAGAGATCATTTCCCACAAAATCTATCTAACCTATCCTTCACATGACCTTCATCTCAAAAGGAGATATTATGTAAAAATTATTACCCTATAAACAAAACTAAGTTATAATACTCTTACTAAGAATCATGCTAAGTATCCCTCTATACTTGCAATCTTATACATATAAGCATTTTTAACCAATGTATTATCATAGGTTTTTCGAAAGGTATTTTTGCAATTCATATATTTATCATATGGGTGTTTGTTTATAATGTTAACAAGGTTAAAAGTATTTTGCACAAACAACTATCAATTATAAGGTCTTCATCCCACTACTACATCTTGATCCAAAATCCGACGGCACATGGATTTATTTTTTTAAACCTACCAAAAATCACAAAGATATTTTTTTTTTTGAAAATGTGGCCATAAGCGTCGCTTAAGCGACGTCTAGTCTCATAAGCATTGCTTAAGCGACGTCTAGCCTCATAAGCATCGCTTAAGCGACGACGCCTTGAGTGGAAACTTCAAATATTTCTTCTATAAATTATGTGTCATGGTATGAGGTTATATTCATGAATTATGAGCCTTAATAATGAGTATTACAACCTAAATCAGTCCTTTTATCCCAAATTATGGATTTAGACACAAAATACATTTCATGGGTGTCCAATCCCAAAAATCAAGGCCACATTCCTCTGATAGGATGAGGATTTCTTACATAGGAAAATAATTTTCCCCATGCATGACTTGTAAGTCTTAAAAGAAATGGTTTAGGAATAAATCCATAATGTTTGGAACAAAACCAAGTCTCGAGCCATGCAACCCATCCCTTTTTCATATTTTCATTATAATCATTCTCATCTTCCAAAACTTTCATATAATTTAGGGATTATGTCATGGTTAGGGATGCATACAAATATTTTTCTCCATGAAAATAGAAGTGAGGCTTTGAAACACTATTTTTTAATTTTGACCATTGCTTAAGCCCCAAGACCCATCAATTCTACACCCAATCCTTAAAAATATGCTAATATTCCTCTAATATGTTGAATTTCCCCTCTATAGCTCTTGCAAATATGTAAATACCTACTTTGAACAATATTCCATTAATGGACTTTGAACCAAAATATGAGACCTATGTAGGTAATATTTCATACGTGGGGAAGGAATCCATTTTATCCTACTTACAATTGAATTCTTTAAAACACTTCATTAAAAAATATTTAAAAAACTTCATTATCATTGTTGACATCCACCTTCTCCCATGGCACCATCCATGGAATGTTGGTTGTATTTGCAGGCCCTCTTCGGACCATAATCAACTTGGGTGATTGGGGTTTTCAGAATTAGTACACCTACTCATCGAGCCAATGGACTGGGGTTTTCTCCCCTACACTTGCCTACTCCTAGATTCGATGGCTTGGGGTTTGTTCACCTATTCCTACCTGCTCGTAGATTTGACAGGGTGGGGTTTCTCCAACGGCTGCACATTATCAATGCAGGGTCTATGATTTTGGTGAATGATGTCGGTGGGGCATTTATCTAAGCCTGCTCACAGATTTGACAGGGTGGGGTTTCTCCAACGGATGCACATTATCAATGCAAGGTCTACGATTCTGGTGAATGATGTTGGTGGGGCATTTAGCTAAGCTTGTTACCAGGTCCTTTCTATTTCCTCTTTTAAAATTTTTTTCTATTTCACATTAAGTTTTCAGCGTATATGGGCCATTTTCTTCCAAAACCAGGATTTTGTTTCACCTAGAAAGTTTTCAGAGTTTTTAAGGTTGCCTTCTAGCGCCTTTGCTACATGACATATGTGTGACAACAAGGATGCTGCTTGTTGAGGGGCGATTTGAAATGCAACTGAGGGTTTGGAGACCTGGAGTTCTTGTCGAGTTGGGTGAGGGGTTTTATTGTGGGTATCCTCTGCATTGGCCAGGTTTTGATGGTTTGATTGAATATTGAAGACTGTAGTTGTGAATCAAACTATGCGGTTAAGTATTTATTGTTGAGATATTAGGATTTCTGACTGAGCAGAAAATATTGCAAAGAGGTTTTATTGTACAAGTGTTGAATTGGGGTTTTCTAGAATTGGGGTTTGATTCTTTTTTTTTCTCCCTTGATTCATTTAGAAGACAGACCACATACCAGCAAACATTTTTGCATAGTGTAAAATGGGTTGCACAACAAGAGACAAATCTATAAGAAATAAGAGAAGGCTTCGTTCAATTCCTCCTGCTATGCCTGTTAAAATTGAAGAGAACCTATGCGATGATAGAAGAAATGGTGTAGTTGTAGAACTTTCTTATGTTGCTTCTAAACCTATAATATTGCTAGAGGGTGGTGGTGGGTTTGCTGGAGAAAAAACAAAAGAAAGGGAGAAGGATTCCGAGGAACAACCTGAAGAGGTGGATTGGGGTTATTGCACAGAAGATCAATTAGAGGACCTTTTATTAAAGAATCTCAAGTATGTCTACAAGGAAGAAGTATGTAAAATCATAACTCTCGGGTACACTGCAGAGGAATCTCTCAAGGGTATGCTGTGAAATGGTCACTACTATGGGAGTAGTGATGTGCTTTCCAACATTGTTAACAATTCATAGGCCTATTTGAATAGCGGTTGCAGTGACTGCTTTGATGAATCTGATATTGCCTTTGGAGAGCTAAATCAGCTAGAACAATATGTGTTGACAGGACTGGTATGCTTGCTTCGCTAGGTGCGACCACAATTGAGCAAAGGGGATGCTATGTGGTGCCTCCTTATGAGTGATCTTAATGTTGGCCAGGAAAGCACATTAGAAATACCTGTATTACCACCCAGCGATGAAAAAATGATGAGTAAACCCAATGGGAATGGATCATCTCCTTCAACAGTGATTTCTATGCCATCACCAATCAGACCATCTTGTTCATCTTCCAGTTTTGTGCCTGTAACTGCAACTTCAGAGCCTTGTAGGATGTGTGCTGAAACAAAGAAAACCTCTAGTATGAATTTGGCACAAGATGGTACAGCTACTGTTGATACATCATCTTTAGCTCAGAAAGGTTTCACTTTTGATGCTGGGACATCACATGCACCTTCCACCACCACGACTCACTTTAAAAGCATTGAGGATGGAGAGAGATGAGACTTTGCGCTTGAAAAATGATAAACAAGCTCGGGAAGACAACACAATGAAAAGGCTTTCTAAAATGGAGAATGATTTACGGAAAGAAAATGGAGATGTTGATCAAGCCAATTCAGCTGTAAGAAGGCTTGAAACTAAGAATGCAGAGGTGAGGGCAGAGATGGAAGCATACAAATTGAGTGCAACAGAATCTGTTGCAACATGTCAAGAGATTGCAAAGAGGGAGAAAAAGTGTCTAAAGAGGGTTCAACCTTTGGAGAAATAGGATTCCAGGATCCAGGATGAAATTTGTGAAGAAAATCAGAAGATTGCTCAACTACAACAAGAATTGTCTCTCATACAGGATTTGCAGAAAGAAATGGAGGTGAGAGCACATCTAAATGTTTCAAATCTCAAGCTTTTTGTTGACCATTCCAACATCTTGAATATGTTTTCATCTTTTGGTTTAACACATCCAGAGCATGGTGTGAGAATGTTGAAAACTATGTTTCGTGTGTCCAGCATATCACCAAACTCTGTTAAAGAATTTGAAAAATTTGCAGTGAAATTAATAGTGCATTATATCACATTGAACTGTTTAGTGTTTTCTTCTTGTTGAGCACGACCGATTTGACAACAGTGGCACATATGTTGCATATACTGGTATGAACAGAATGTAACTTGTGGCTTAATGAGTGATGTACAGGAAAAATGGAAGCAGGAAGAGAAATCTAAAGAAGTGGCAATTGCACAAGCAGAGGAAGAAAGAAGAGCAAAGGATGCAGCTGAAGATTCTGCGAGACGAAGGGAGGAGGCATTGCATAGGAAAACAGAAATGAATTTTCAACAACATAAGGATGATATTGAAAGACTAGAGTAGGAACTTGCTCATCTCAAGACCATAGCAGAATATTCCCAGCCAAGTGGCAGGCCAAATGCTCCATATGCAGTAACTGGGAATAGTGTAAAGAGCTTAAAGGAGATGAATGCCCGCTTGCATCGTGAACTAAACAAGTATTGTTATCCTTTCTTTCATTGTGTGATGAGGTAAATATTTTGTCCACAAATAAGTGCTATATTTGTGGGCATGTACATGCAGTATATTTTTAATTGGACTGATATTTGATTTCATTCTCTTTCGAAAACCTTGATTTCAGTCTCTTCCATAAAATTGATTTACAAGGCCAACCAAGTATGACAGTTATGTATATTTCACATCCATAGTTCAGGTTTATAATTGTCACTACCTAAGAATTGTTTCTTGAAGTTTTCTTAAAGTAAGTTTGTCTTTTTCATAATCTCTGAAGTATTCCATAAATTCAACGAGTCTTAATAACAAATGTTTGATTTGGGCACTTACTAAAATGATTTATATGAGAGCTTGATTCTAGAGGAAGGAATCGAGATTTTGGTACTGACTTTGTTATTGAAGTTGTTTTAGTAAGTTATGAGAGCTTGAGTCTAGAGTAAGGAATCGATATTTTGGTGCTGACTTTGTTATTGAAGTTGTTTTAGTGAGAAAAGGGGCATAAACGCAAAGACCAAGTCAGCAGTCTTGGATGCAAAATCTTGTTGTGGCATACTACAATGAAACAATTAAATAATTTAACACAAGTGACCTTGTACAATGAAACAATTAATATCCAAAGGGCCTAGCCTAGGATCATGACTTTGCCTATTACTCAACAAAATAATGAGTTCACATACAAAATAGCTCATTTAGTTATGACAAAAAATGTCGATATGTAAAATAGAATGGTTTTGAGTATTTATGCAAGACAACTGAAGAACCTCCCTATACCTGCTGCCACCTCAGTGAAGGCTGCTGGCAGCCTACTGCTACCTTCGTGGGCTGCTTCTACCTTGGCAGCCTGCTGCTGCTACCTCAGACTCCACACGGTGAGCTCTGGTCCCACCACCGTGAGCTGCTACTGCTGTAGATAGCCCCCACCATGAGCTCTGCTCTCACCACCGAGAGCTATTGCTGCTGTAACAAGCCTTGACCGTGAGCTGTAGCAGCTCTGATGCTATTGCTCCTCACCACTGAGACTACCCTCCACCGTGAGCTGCTATGTGCTGTGAAGGAAGAACCCTAGCAGGCTTGGAGCTGCCACACTAGGGAAGAGATAAAGAAACAAGTGAAACGATATGTTGGTGTAGCAAAAGAGATTTGCTGCAATTCCTCTCCTTTCCATTTCACGAAACAGTGTCAGAGCTACCTCTAGGTTTCTGGTTCAGGATTTTTTTCAACGATATATATCTGGGTGTATCCATACTTCTCAAATATCTGAGTGGATTTGTATTTGAATTTTGTATCTGAATGCATTTCCATGCAACTTAGGGTTCAATATTCTTTAGATCGTAGAGTTCATCTATTTACATCATAGTCATGCAGAGTGCTGCCCTGATCTTCAACATAATATCACATTCATGTAGAGTGTTGCCCTGATTTGTCCACTTGTGTTTAATGATCTGCGAGAGTGGCATACATTTGGTCTCATCCCCTTAACAGGTGGTTCAAATGGCCTCCATGGCACTGTCCATGGCTTCATAGAGAATTACAGACATATCACACAATGTTAGGGAAACATTCAGTGGAACTTTATTCATATATATTAGTCTTTAGATAGATTATCAATCTCAAATATGTTCTTAGGGGATTATAAAATATGATACATATTTTAAATTGTAATATTCATTTTTACCCAATTAAGTAGTTTGGAAAACCTTAAGCACCATTCCTTCTAAAAAAATCTTCCTAATAGATCAAGTTCTGTTATTTGTAAAATCACAAACCTGTCACATCATGTTAGGGAAATGTTCAGTGGAACTTTCTTTCTCTACTTCTACATTTCCTTCTTTTTGAATTTACAGTGCATGCTCTTTTTCATGTATTATTGTTAGCTTATTTCACTTTATGCTTTCAGAGTAGTCTAGTGCATTCCTACAAGTTCTTATCACAGGTCCTATCACACAGTCAAGAACCCACAAATTGTACATATACATCCAAGTTCTGGCCTAGCTCAGGTACCATGCATGTGACGAGATATTTTTGTTTGGTTTCCTTATATAAATTCTTTAGATTTGTTCACTTTAGACCTCACCCTTTGAGACTCTATGGATTGGACTTATACACAATAGAATGTCTCCCTTGCAATTTATCCTGGGCAGTCTATGATGAACAACTATCTCGATTTTTCTGTGTTACCTAGAGTCATTTTCTTTTATTTGTTTGCCAGTGAAACATTTTTAATGATGCAGGGTATCCCGTATTTCCTATTTTTTATGGTGCTGAGCTTTGCTTTTGTTTATGCTTTACACAAATGCTGAAATTGAAAAAGACTTGAGCATCTTCATTAACCAATATTCTGCACTGTGCAGTAGCAAATTATCCATGAACACCTGTTTTTTATCATTCAATCAAACTATGTTTCCAGGATATGATTATAGATACAAGGAAGGACAAGGATTTGTCAATTTTTAGAAATTTTCCATATAGCTAGCTACGACATTTATATATACATATAAAAATATATTTGCACAACAAATACCATGAAACATAGAAAATACTATTTTTTATTTCGGAAATATCTTGGATCTCCTGACAATACACTTGTTGGTGGCTTGTCTCAAAAGACTTATTGTGAGGCATTGATTGCATTGTTATTGTGAGGCATTGATTGCATTGTTATTGTGAGGCATTGATTGCATTGTTATTGTGAGGCATTGATTGCATAAGGGTGCTGAAGCTTTCAATAACAGGAAGAAAACCCATTTTCTGAAT
>LPNX010284617.1:80645-96517 GCA_001517045.1 Pseudotsuga menziesii | reverse complement strand
ATCCTACCTTTCTTACAAAAGGCATTGATAACTGAATTGTAATTAGAAATGTTGGGCATAACACCACGTCTTTGCAGTTCTTCCCAGAATGCCAAAGCCTTAGGTCACAACATTGAATGCCAGACCCTTCTTCACCATCTGGCCCTGCAGCACCGCAGCAGCTTCCACATTACCTTGCTTGCAAAACGCATCAATGATGGATGAATATGTGAAAACGCAAGGACAAGAAGGACGACATTGCTGTGCAAAATCTTGACTCTGAACCAACTGAGAGTGAGATGGTGCTTGTCCAATATAAAACTAGGAAGAAGCATGTGCCATTACAAAGACCAACCTTGGCATAAATCCATAAGCTAAGTAGTCTATCCACCCCACTGTAATATGCCACGCCATTAGATGCACTTGACTTCTTGTTGCACTTGCACCTAAGTAATTTGCATAGCTGAACTTGTCACACTAATGGACTCTAAAGTTACCCCTACCATGTGCACTGTGTCCATGGCACAACTTGACTTGACACTCTAATGGACTCTAAAGCTTCCGCTATAATGTGCATGCCCATACTCAGACAAGTATTCTAGGTTCAACTTCCTCTAGTGTGACTGCTTTCATCATGGACTTTATTGATATTTGTCTCTTTCCTGGTTCAGTGGTGCCAGAAATTTTACTCAGAAAATGAGCACTATATAGGTGTATGGTAGAACATAATTGCATTATAAACAATGTATTTGCAATATTGGTGAAAATATGTGCCCAAGGTATAAAAAATTTGCGTAGAAACTGAGCACAATATATAGAAAATTGTATTATGAAAAATCTCTGGTGGAAATCTATGCCCATATGCTTGAATATTGGTTAGAAAATGAGTACAATTTCTATTCCCTAACCTATAGATAATATGCTTAGAATATGAACACAAAATCTGTGGCATTGATGCTACATGAAGGTCTAAAAATTTGCTGCAAGATGTGCAAAAAATGGGTAAGATTGGAGATTTCTTGGTTTACATAGGCATGCGGGTGAGTGGACCTGGTTACAGCTTGTCATGTTTGCATAGATTGCCAATTTTCACAAGTTTTGACTTAAGTCTAATGTAGCAAGCCAATGCTGCCTTGTTTTGGTTAGATTTGACCTAGTTTTGGATTCGAGTTGAGTTAAACTGGAAATTTTGGGTATAACAGAGCAGGGCTTGCTTTGCTTTACTCTTCTTCTTTGTCATTTTATTTGTTTAACCTACAATTAACAGGTTCTTGAATTGTATGAATACCAGCCTCCAGGGCATTTAGGAGTAGATATTACTTTTGTAAGGCTTTATCATGTGCTGTATCATTTTATCTGAATGAGGCATATGCTACTAGGGGAAGATTTTGATTAGATACAAAGTTATAGCTTGCATGGCAGCATGTTAGATTCAAACACTTTAATTTGTGATCACTTGATGTGCGACCAGGATGACCCAAATCGAGAGGTATCTCCCTTCAATAATTTTGGGATGATTATATATTGTAATGAAATATATACATACTTGGTGATATGGATACTATACTTTATGCATATTATTCAGTCAATGGAAAATTTATGATGGAATACACATGGAAGAGAAGCTAGGTATTTTTGAGGTATTTTTTTTTTTAAATTCATTGTCATCGCTTAAGCGGCGGTTCTAGATGTCGCTTATCCGACACTTACGCTTTATATCCGTTGTTTAAGCGATGGTTCTTCATGTCGCTTATCTGACTCTTACTCTTTATAGCCATCATTTAAGCGACGGTTCTAGATGTCACTTATCCGACGCTTAACCGTTATCTCCGTCGCTTAACCCACGGATCTTTATGTCGCTTAACCGACGCTTCTTCTTTATCTCTGTTGCTTAACTGACGGTTCTTCATGTCGCTTAAGCGACGCTTGCATATAATCGACGGTAAACTGAGGTGTCGCTTAACCAACGGATTAGTAATATGTCAGATAACTGACGACACTCCACCGACGCTTAAAAAAAAATCAGTGTCGAAAATCCAACAATATGGCCGTCGGATTTTTGGTCGAAATGTAGTAGTGTCCCATAACTATAATTCTTATTTGAGCAAAGGTTATAACTATCATACCTTTTTAACTTACATTATGCATCCTATGGAAATTAAGATATCAATTGATTTTCGAAAGGGTTTATAACCAAGGGTTATGAAAAATCTTTTTGTTTTTGTAGGCTTCTCCAATGCTCTCAAAACTATAGAGCAAGACCCATGTTTCCAATGCATATCGATATTCCACGTGGTCGATGGTTATAGGATAGGGTTTTGAATTTTGCAAATTTACTACAAATGTCTCCAAAACCCTAAATTTGTGCATTTACCCTATCCTTGTTGCTGTGGAGTGTTATTGCCGACTCATGGTCTCATGGCCATGGATGCAAGTGATTTGTTTTCTGGGGGTGACAGCCTGGACTACTATTGTGTAGCTCGGTGCTTAATCTATTTTTTGTAACCTCCAAGTTAATATCTCCATTTGGGCAGTGGTTCCTGGTTTTTGAAACTCATAGCTCACCTTGGAGTTTTCGTATGACAGTGAGAAGTCTTTTGTTTAGCTCTTACTATGACTCTTTTTTTACCTCGTCAAGTTTCTAGGAATTCCTTCTACACCATAAGAAGGGTAATAAATATTCTTCAATTAGGGTTTACTGCACAACATCGACACAACACTGTGAGGCCAAAGATGAACCTCTCTAGGTAGCGTATTTTGTTCTTTATTTTTTTTCACTGTAAGTTTTTTTTTACTTCTTAGTACTAGAATCTCTTTCAAATAAAGATTAATTTTTTTTTCTAAATTATAGTGCAGGTAGTTCTACAGGTGTGACAAGGAGCTGCGTAGCAAAAGAAGTCTCAGGAGAAAGGTCTCCACACTCTACAACTCACCGGTAAGGCTCAGTTTTGTCAGAGGTTCCTTATGCGATGGTTGTATGGGGTTTAGTTGTTATAGTTCCACTTATATGTGACTCTAGTTTTGGTTATAATATATTATGTTTGTTTAGAAAGGCCATGTGGCCATGACTGGAATGTTTTAATGAAAATTTTATGAAACCCTTGCAGACGTAACTTGATTTATAGGAATTATTTTGGACAGGATTTAAAGTCGTGACTTCTGTGGGATTTTTAAATGTGTTTAGATAGGGTTTTAAAGATCTTTATATTCTGCTTAAGATTTTAATGCTTACTGTGTTATACATTCCTACATTCGTCCATGAACTGAGGTTTTTATGAGGTCGATGGCATACTAAGGCTTTTCCTGTAATGGGTTAAATTTTTATTTTTGTTTAAGTTAACTTAATAGAAATATTTTACTGATACAATATTTGTGTTGATGAATGGATGGTTCAAGAATTTAGAAGAGGCTTTATTACTGTTTAAGTCCATAATTTTTTATTTTTATTCAAAAGAGGAAAATGTTCAGGATAATAGTTTTAAAATGAAGTCTGAATTCTTCTCTGTCAATAAAAGAATTGTTATTATTTGATGTTTACCTACAGTGTTGAATAAAAATTACTTAGATGTTAAAACTAAATCCTAAGTGATTTCTATTCTTCATTTTACTTTTTATAGGTTAATGCTATTTATTTTGTTTACCTATTTTCTATAATATTTAATAACTATACATGTAATTATAATGTATTAAACTTATAAATAATAGTATTATTGTGTTAAGGAGCACCCTTACACAAGATGTGTACTATTTTTTTTTAAAGTTCTTTCTTGAAGATAGTTTTGTTTATTTTTAAAATAATGTACTCTATCTAAGGAAATTTTTGAAATAGAAAGCTTTCTTCTTATTAACCTTATAAAAATATGTAGAAAGTAATAAGCATATTCCTGCATACTTCATTTTATTTATCCATCAGAATTTAATCTAACCTACTGTACTAGAGTACTACCTTCTTGAAGGTGTGGAAAAATACAGTTAGGTCTTTTAACCATCAGTAAATTTGAAATTTACCCTAATCATTCATTCATAATTTATCTATCTTTCCACATTAAAATATTTCCTTCAATTAATTCTAAAAAAAAGATGAAGCAGACACATAACCATATTATTTCCTAAATTCATTCCTTCTTTTTCCTAAGTATGCATACAGAAATTAGAAAGAACATGCAGAACCTCGAAATGTAGCAAAGGAGACAACAACTTAAGGAGCTTGCTCCTCCCAACCAACTCCTAAAGACAACTGAACTGCAAATCTTAGGACCCCCGATCCTGTCTACTGGTCCACCTGGTTGAAATCACTGGGTGAGAGAAATGGTTTAGAAACCTCTGCAACTCCACTGAGTAATCAGTAGTAACCTTTCTTCTTGTATCAATATGAACTTAGCTTAAATCAGCTACACTAGTTCAGAACTTCAACACTTTTCACTCAAAACTTCTTCTAGTCCCTTCCATTGAATTTCTTGTGCACTAATTTCACTCATAAATTTCACAAGTAAAGAATGAGCAGCCTCAACTGAATTCAATTGGAAGTTTTATTAGCATGCCCAGGTCTTTTGGGTTATTTTTCACTTAATGAGCCACCTTCTCTTATTCCACTTTCTTGGGGAACATGACCACAAAAATAGGGAAGTTCCCTCCTGCAACAGCTAGAAGTAGTTTGAGGATGTTTCCAAGTGTCAATCTACTCTCAACCCAGCCTATTACACCATATGGCCAGTAAAACACTCATTTAACATCCTACTTAAGCTGCCATCTCATCTTTCATTTATTAATTAATAAAATATCCAGCAATTACATGTAATTATCCTTGACTCCACTTGGTCATTAATTACAGGATTTATAATAAAATTATAACATAATGTCTCCCAAAACATAAAACGTTTTTGCAAATTTGGGGTATGTGACAACATAGCTAGTGATGAGAAAATTGAAAATCTATGGACAAGTTGTTGTCAGTGATGAAGTTGAGATACTTCTGAGATAAGCTTGGTATGAAAATAAAATCCAGTTAAAGAAAACAATGTCTCCCTCCCTGAGAGGGATTTTTGAATGTATTACATTAGGAGTAATTCTAGAAGACTTGTGTGGTATCAAGTCAGGATATTATGTTGTATCAAGTCCTAAGTATCCTCATATGACTAAGGTGGTGATGTTGTATTGTAGAGGTTGTAAGTAATATCAATATGAGTCTTCTGAGTAGTATCAATACTAGTCGTGTGTTGTATCAAGGTTGTGGACTTGTGTTGTATCAAATCAATGATTCTCATAGATGGTACCCTATGAGAATGGATCTCCAATTATGGAGATGATTTTGTATTGTATCAATATTGAAGACTTCTTTTGTATCAAGATTCTGGACCTCCATTTGTTGAGGTGGTTATAATATGTGATATATTGATAGTCATGGTCACTAAGTTATATAAGTCTCCTTTAGGGATTAACTAACCTTAGAGTGAATAAGTTTAGCATATGACGATATGGCCTATTCTAATATATATTATCATCATCATGTATGAAGTAATTATTCTGAGTATGATATGATAAGATGGATAAATAATACACATATGTACCATGCATTAATTAATTAATGATAATGAGATAAAGCATAAAGAAAGAGAATTTGAATTGGACATGCAAATGTATGAGTGAACTCAAGTTATAAAGTGTGAGTAAAATATGAATTCCTCAATCATTGCCTCAGTCAAAGCATCAGTCAAACTATTAATGAATGTAATTAGTTAAGTAAGAAGAGATTAATGTTCATCAATCAAAATGCATCTGTTAACTAAAGAGATCCATGCAAAAGTTAATAATAAAAATTGTGCATGAATGGAACTAAGAGTGAAGAAATAATGAAACGTAAGTTATCATGTTACCTAAGTGATAAAATATCAATTAAATATTGTTGGTATATTATAAACCCACTCCATACCTAGGATAACAATATTTAATAATTTTTTATTATTTTCCTATCTAGTATCCTAGATAGTTGACATCCACTTGCACCATTTGGAAAGCACTTACCATATATACCCTAGGACCTCCCTTATCCTAATTTTGGTTATATCATCTCCACTTTATTGACTGCAAGAATTAGTAAATGTTCCTTCTTCTAGATTCTATCTTTATACTACTTTATTCCAGATTTTCAATGGATAAGGTAAATCTAGTAAAGTAGGAAACTACTATCTTTGTTGCCAACTCGTCCTCAATGATTTTCTCTCCAGATTCCATGAATAAATTTTTCTTCCATCACTCATGACAAATCACTCATGCTTTATCTATTTCATTAGGTCCTTGACAGAGTTGGAAATCTCTTTAGTCACCGATGGGGGTTTATCATGTTTAGTAAGCTTGATTTATGAGCTATCATGCATTGTATTATAGCAACTCAATTTTCCTTTATAAGGACATATTACTATTGTAATAATAATCAATTTATTTGATCAATAATACTTGGAAATATATTGTATCACTTTTCTAGTAGTCAGTCTCTCTTCTCTCTATTTTTCTTATGCATGCTTGTGAGAATTATCCTCTAGAAAGATCTACATCCTGTCATTCTTCTTAGCATCATGGATATATTTATTCATAGTATCAGAGAGGATATTTATACATGGTATCATATATAAATGTTTCTTAATTTCTATATAGTTGAGGAGCTATTAGTTATCTACATCAGAGCGCATCCAGTCTCCTATCCCTCTCCGAAGAAGAGCTTGAATTAAGCTTACAAATGTTTCTCCTAGTTTTTATGTATGTAGGTTGAAAAGAGTATTTTCTTGAGCACATCGACTTATTAGCATGGAATCCTATTCATATATGATCTTGAATCCCATTAACTATCATGAATGTAAGGCTAAAATTTTCACTCTATTGCATAGTAAGGAACTATACAAAGTTTCTTTGAATTTGGAGATTGAACCTAATGCTATTGTTGAGAAAGCTAAGTGGCATAATAAGTTGGATGAAGCCAATGGATTTCTTTGCCTCTCTATTTGTCATGATATAATATTTCATATATATGTTTTGACCACTCCAAACCAATTATGGACCAAACTTGAGTCTCTATTTGGAGTACAATATGAGATACGAGCACATCCATTGGAGAATACGTTATTCCCATTGAGTCCAAGTAGTTTCATTTTCATTGAAGGATCATTCACCAAATGAAAGAAACTTGTTCTATTGATTAATAAATGTGGGATTGAGAAAAAATAAGATCATTTTTTTCTTTCCATTCTATCAAAATTAGGTCATGAATTCTCAGTTTTTGTGTCTACTTTTCATGTTACTAGGATAGCTATTTCAAATTGGAAAATTCCTTATTTGAGTACATTCTTTGACTCACTGACAAAGGAGACATATAAAATGATCCATATGGGTTCTCTTAAATCCTCCAAGGGAAAACATAATTTTATTATAGTTCAAGGAAGTAATAATTCCAAATCAAAAGAGAAGAAAATAGTGAAAGAGAAGAAGAAGCCAAAGTTAGATAATGGAGATTAAAGTTCAAATCCTACTGATGAAGTTTCATTGAAGAAATTCAATAAGAAAGGGAGAACATCCAAGTGTTATTATTGCATAAAGGGATTTCATCTTGAGAAGAATTTTTTCAAGAATAACCTAGACATCATGTCTTAGTTACTTGAGAAGCATAACATTGAAGTTCGATATGAGCTAGAGAAGTCTGTTGAATCCTTAGAACACTGTCATAGTGTGTAGTCCCAAGGTAGTATGATCTATGCCTTGAGTTCCATAGATAAATAATTTCCTCAAATATATTATATAGATTCATTTTCCTATATATCAAAATAATAAATCTCAGTCTATTTCTTGAATAATCCACCTATTAGTTTACTAGATTCATATCTAAATACTTGTGATTTTTCACTAGATCCTGACTTGTCTTTAAGAAGATATTCCTCACTACATTCAAATGGTTGTAATCACGATTCAAAAGAACATTTTAAGGATGGTATGAATTTTATGACATCATACACACCATATAACATACCTTTGAATACTCCTAAGACTATACAACCACCAAGTTCACTAGTTGATTCCTCATTGATTTCCTATGCAGTGTTACTTATATCAAATGGTTTCAACTCTTGTCTATTTTTCACTGGTTGGTTATCCACAAACTTAGTAATCATTGGAATAATATTACACATGTTTATATATTTTATAAACACCTATGGTTCATATCTAATTCCATCCATAATTCATATTTTTACACCAATTTTCTCTAATTGCTCAACCATTTTCTACCCTAGCCCTATATCCTCATGGAGACATTAAAAATTTGTTATTTGATACTAAATATGATAATATTTATGATATATCATATTCTATTCATCCTCATATCATATTTGGTAAGGTGCTAAATCAGTTCGAAAGGAAGATATGTCATCCATTTCGCCATTTTACAGCTATAAAAGGAACTAATTGTGTTGATTTTTCTACTCTTTGGGGAAGAGTATGCACGCAAATCTTTTCCTTTTCATATTTTTTTTGTAGATAAGAGTATGAAAATGTAAAAAATATTTCACATAATTCTCCTACTTCATTAGATGATGATCTACAAGGAGTCTCTCCTCTTCTTTCTTGCAGACTCTACACTAGCGCATGATCATGGAGTTCACAATTTCTTGATCAAATTATTTCACTAGAAGTAGTTCATTTAGTTCATTCATGTGAAGATAAATACATATTGAATATATTTTGTTCAAATTTTTCTTCCTTGTCCTTTCTTGAGGGAGTATTTTCCCCATGTAATTTTTCCTCTTTCCTCACTTTTCTAGACATAATAATTGTAAAGGGTGACCATAGCATTGTTGTTGGTACCTATATGCATCTATATTTATGATTATTTCATACATATCACCATAAATTCAGACTTAAAGGGGGGTTTTTGGATATTATAAACCCACTCCATACTTAGGATAACACTATTGAATCATTTCTGATTATTTTCCTATCCATTAGCCTAGATAGTTGGCATCCACTTGCACCACTTGGTCAACACTTTCCATATATACCCCAAGAGCACCTTTATCCCAATTCTAGTTAGATCATGCCCACTTTATTGACTACGAAAATTAGTCACTATGTCTTTCTGTAGATTCTGTCTTTATACTTATTTATGCCATCTTTTCAATGTATAAATTAAAGCTAGTCAACCAGGAAAGCGGCTATCTTTTGTTTCCATCCCATCCTCCATGATTTTCTCTCCATATTCCATGATTAGAATTTTTTTTCAGCACTCATGATAACTCACTCATTATTTGTCTAATTCATGAGGTCCTTGATAGAGTTGGAAAGTGCTCTAGTCACCTATGGGGGTTTGTCCTATTTAGTAATCATAATTTATGAGCTAGCATGAGTTGTATTCTAGCAACTCAATTTTACTTTATAAGGGTGTATTACTATTGTAATAATCATCAATTCATTTGATAAATAATACTTGGAAAGATATTGGATCACTTATCTTGTATTTAGTCTCTTTATTCTTCTCTATATTTTCCTTGTGCATGCTTGTGAGAATGATCTTGTATCTAGATCTACATAATGCGATTCTTCTTAGAATCAAGGATATATTTCTTCATAGTATCAGGGATACTATTTCTATAAAGATTGAGTTCAATTCAATTAAAATTCAGTTCAAGCAAGTTATCAGTCAGTTCAGGTAAGTTAACATTCAGTTCAAGTCAGTTAACATTCATTTCAAGTCAGTTAACATTTAGTCAGTTCAATTGCAGTTCAAGACAATGAACATTCAGTTAAGGCTAGTTGAGAAAATGAAGGGCACTAATGTTTGCATGGTTGTATTTCTAGTTAGTGCCTCCTTGTGAATTCACTATATGGCGCTCTTAGTGTGTGTTCACTGAGCCTCCTATGCACTATCTTCTACATGATAGGGTTTTTGGCTTCTTATTAATATGGTAGGTATATGGAAAGTTCAACACAATTGCATACAATTGTTTTTGTAGGGTTACATTGGATCTCTCTTCTCTTCTACTGTGGTGATATCTCTTATCAGGAAAATCTCTTATGTGTTTTAAATGATTCTCTACAAATCTATCTATCATACTCAAATAATTGTTGGGTTTTTCATCCTCCATGCTTGGAGGGTTTTCCCAGGGTATATCTTGTCTCTCATGGTTAATTGATTTATATGAATGATTTATGGAGTTGATTTATATGGTTGATTTATGGAGATGATTTATGTGGCTAATATATTTATGAGATTTATATGTGGTTGATATTTTTATGAGATTCATAAGTGGCTGATATATTCATATCTGGTTCATTTATGAGATTAATATGTGCTGAAATTGATCAAAAAAAGTTTTAAATTTAAAGATTCTTCGATTTTGCTCGAACATCGTCATGGTATCAGAGAAAAGGGAATGACAGAGCTTAGTTTTGTGTAACAAACTAAAGCATACATAGATCTTGAAGAGTTGATAAAAACATTACAGCCATGACATCGATCTCTATTCAATGGGAAGACCACCTCGAGGGAACTTCCAACTTCAACACATGGAAGGAATCTGTATTGGATATATTGGAAAAAATCTACTTATCCACTATGACTGAGGTTCCTTCATCCAATGCAGGTTGAATCCAAGAGCAAGTTAGAATGCATCAGTCTCGTCACTTCCGAGGAGACAAAAAAATTTGGAGCATTTATGATTAATATGTAAGGAATAATCTAAAACCATTGAAAACCCACTTCCCAAATGTGATGATTTAGCTTATCAATGAGCAGATTTCAAATATTCACAACTAGTTTAGAGATATGATCAGGTATTTGAATATGAAGTTTTTAAAATTTGTGCTATGGACATCTTTCCAATATGGATTAATTGGGTAAACAAACTATGTATAATATATTTATGATATTATATGTGGCTGATATAATTATGTGGTTGAAATATTGATATGTGTATGATTTATGAGATTCATATGTTTTGAAATTGATCGGTAAAAGTTGTAAAGTTTAATCTTCTTTGATTTTGTTGAAACATTAATCATTTTTGGCATGAGCGGCTCTTTGTAGTGATCTCTCCTATTTCATGTTCGGTTACATTATTATTTTTGAGCCTTTTGGCCTAAGTGCCACTTTTTTTCAAATCTCTTATCTTGCACACTCAATTGCATTAGAATTTTTAGACCATACCCATTTTTCATTCACATGCTTATCACTATTGCTCCTCTTAGGTACTAATGTACATTTTTAGGGAAGTCACCTCAATGTGGTTTCTCATATTGCACTTATCATACCCTAGTTTGACACACTTCAATATATTTGGGAACACTTCCCAAGACACTCAATTTTAATTTTGAGTCCTCTCATTCTAAGTCACCCTTACGCTCACCCACACACAACCCCATGGATGCTAGAATTCCCTCATATGGAAGGGGAAACCCCAACATATTTTATGAAAGATTAGTTGGAGGTGGATATGACATGGGGAATCCCCTATCTGATAACTCCCCTATAGGGAACCCACCTTCAGGAAACCCACCTATTGATAACTCTGATATAGGGAGCCCACCCACTAGAAATGAACCCATGGGGAACCCTCTCATGAATTTTCCTCCACTAATAGATCCCATGTCTATGAATCTACCATTAATTTATAGTATTAACCTTCCATATTTGTCTTTATTAACCAATGATTCGATCTTCCATGATCCAAACTAGCCTCCAATTCCCACCAAAATATGATCAGACATCCCCAATTTTGAAGGGAAGGATGGGTAAGACCCAAAGAACCACATCATGTCCTTCCACTTATGATGTTCCTCCAACTCCATAGTGGATAATTCTAGTTTATTACACCGATTACATAGAAACTTTATAGGTGATGTGTCTAAGCGGTACATTGACTAGCCCCATGGGGCACATCCCACCTTTAAATCCTTAACAACCACTTTCCTACAATTCTTCCAGTTGTCAATCCAACATGACGCTAGTATAGATATCCTCCTCTCTTATAGATAGAATATTTCTACCCACATCATAGACTACATTCATGAGTGGTGTAGGAGATGAAGCTTATGCAATATTAAACTCAATGATCGAATTTTCCTTGATTGGTTCCTTAAGTCCCTTCTCCTAACCATTTCTATGGATATGGCATCAAAATTCACTCAGAATGAAGATAAGGATATCCTAAAGACCCAACAATTTGACCTTATATATGCATAGTCACGATACCTATACACCAATCTCTCGGATGTCCCTTGTGGAGACTCCTCTCTGAAGGATCCATGGGGGGCATCGCATGCCTCATATGGTGTCATTAGAACTGTTGCATCTGTATTTAGAACGTATATTCCTTTACCTATAGCGATGACCCCTACAAATGAAAAAAACCCTATTGTTTCCCCTTTATAGATGGTTTCATTTCCCATCTAAGGTTGTGGCCCCGATCTGTTTTGCATGTCATCCCATTCTGGAGTGATGCCCTTGTATAAACCTTTGACTCCCAATTCTCATGTACATGGACCAAATTACTAGTGACCCACATATGGAATCCTTCCTCAGAGTTACACATGACACATCCCACCATCAATATTTATTACATCATGCCACTTCCAGTATCTCCAACACCTCTCCCACCTGAAGCTCCTCCCATTCCTCAAGGGAAATTTATTTCCAATAGAACCAAACAAAAACTTAAATATCCCCCAATAGCCAGCAAGGTAAATCTAATTAGAGATGAGATAGGAACTACAAAAACAATGAATGCCATGGATGGGGTGTACCATCTCCTACCCATAGAATAAATAACAGATCTAATGCTACCCACTAGGACCTAATCAACACCCAAAGAAAGGAAAGAACTGAGAGTTAAGGACTAACCATCCATTTTATTTCTGTAATGTCTAAAAAAACTACACTCAAAATTCCCCCCACTTAGTCAAATCTTATTAGATTTTGGATGATCCTAACCATCGAGACACAAATACCACCCATTAGTAACAACCTAACCCACCCCAACAAGTCCATATTCCATGGTGTTGCAAAACAATTTTCCCACTTAAAGGGTAGTGAAAACATAGCCCATGGAAATATATGAGACTTCCTCCATTCAACCTCATGATTCGAGGGTTCAACACATTTTTACAATCGCATTTGATGTTAACCTCCAAATGCAATACAACTAGTATGGTTCGATTACAGATACCATTCCCATTAGTAAGGCCATTGAATCCACCCATGTAAAATAGTATCTACAGTTACCTATAACCCCAGTCGATGGGAACCCAAAAATTCCAAAGCTTCTTTTACGTTTCATCACGAACAAACCCAATGCTCAACATGCATCCAATTACAAGATTGTGGATGATATGGCACAGTCCTTTGCCGCCATGTCAACCTTGGAAGTTCTCAGGAACTTCCTGATGCAAAAAAAAACCCTTCTATCATCCTTAGTCATGATTTCTCGTACCAACTCATGTCTGATGACCTTTTACCTGGATTGTTCAGAGCCTCATATTTCATCCTCCATTTCTTTCAATGTCCCCATGCACCATAAATAACTTGGTCATTCACCACTCCATTTTCGATGAGGGAACATCCACATGTGTGATGTCAACCTTTATTTATAGGAATCTTGGTTCACCCCAGTTATAGCCATCCACTGGCTTATGTTCCTATGATGGTCGCACTTCCCAACCTTAGTGACTTCTCCCAAAAATTCCTGTCAAATTGGATGAAAAAAATGTCTTGATTGATATTGAGTTGGTCAATGATTAGCTTGATTATAACCTTATATTCAGACATATCTACATGTATTCCATGAAATTCATCACTTCCTTAGTATTTTGACTTATGGTGTTCCCTTATGATGAGAACATCATCAAAATAAGCCAATTAACCTATTATGACCCCAAGGTATCTACCAACCGAGAAAAAATACTCTCTATGGTTGATAATTCCATTAACAACCATCTATATACTTGCCTATGGGAGATCCTCAATGAATTCCTACATTATGTATCTTACCCAATTCATTCATATGCCTTGGGTACATATTTTTGGATCAAATAGGAGTCCCACTAGGAATTCGTCCTTGTGGCACTTGTGGAAGGCCATACAAAGTGTGATTCACCTGGAGTGGTGAAATCTGCTATAACAAATGCCCCCTAATGTGTGAGGTTAGAGGGGTCATACAATGGCCGAAATACATTATAAGTCCATCCCAGAAGTGAAGTGATGAAGGATCCCAATTGGAATACCAACCACCCAATCAGCATAGTACAATGATACAACTCTACATATAATTGTAAGTACATATAGCAGTCCCGGATACATAAGAGTACAATGGCCATGAATAGGCATAATACATGATATCACATATGTGGTCATCGCCACGTACAATATACATAGATCAGAATCTCCATGATGAAGATATACAAAGGACCATGATCTCCAAAATGGCTGAAGATATACAATAGATCAAGATCTCCATAGTGGCTGGAAATGTCTGACATACACTGGAATCAAGTCACGAGAGCTGAAATCTCATGAACAACTAGCGTGATCAAGGAGGTAGCATATAAGATATGCCACCAGTCTGGAAGGTCTTCTACGCAAACCGTTACGAGTACATGTCCTACTATGTGAATAGAGGTGTCGAGGTCGAACATAGTAGTCCATCGTCTGATTACCGGTCATTGATGTATACCGTTAACAGACGCAAGATTACCCACCGATAATGAAAATGGGAATCAAGGTACTAGAGTGCAAACTAACAAGTGTGAATAGATGTCTTGAGGTCAAACACTTGAGAGAATCCATCGATCAGGGGACATTGATGTATTTCCAAGAAACTGTCGATGGCGAGAGAACCTACCACTGATGACTGCAAGTCTCAAGGCGCTCAAAAGGACTCTAGATTCTAATCCCAGAATAAATGATCTGAAGTCGATGGGATGAAATCCACTGGAAGGAGGGAATTAAGTCATCCCCCATCATCCAACATGAGGTACTCAGCAAAGCTGTCTAATGTGGAAGGAATCGATCATAAAGTGCACGAACCAGTAGCTGTACTGGGAATGGCCGACATGCAAAGTCAAGATAACTGAGGAATGGCCGACATAGGTTTCAAATTCCTTCGAACAAGAGCATAACGGCATATGGTGACTGAATGAAGGCAGCATAGACTCGATATACAAACTGGGACATCTCTGTGACATAGGAGGCATCAACAGAGGCTCCATAGGGACTGGAAGCTTAACCAGTCGATGGAGATAAACTTAGATAAACGAGTACAGCTCCTAAGTAAAACTATAACCCAACCAATGGATGTGATATACAGTTCTCTGTTTGAAGGTGACACGACTCGACAGCTGCCAAAGATAACATCTTTCCTTGTCCAGCTTTTTGGTTTTTTGGTTTTTTTGGACTTTTTCAGTTATTTGAAAAGCTTGAAAAAAGAATAAACTAGATTTATAGTTACAAACTAGGAGGAGACGAGTGTCATCAGGGCAAACAAACTAGTTCCAAGAAGTGGAACATACATATGCTCAATGCAAGGATACATGTGTAGGATATCGACACTCGGGGGAAAATCCCCTCCCGGTAAAAAGGGAAATCAAGCTGCGAAGGATATATAAAATGGCTCTACATGGCTAGTCATCAGACAAGCTCGGGCTATATGGCTAAGACGCAATGTCAGGGGAGCCAGCATAAAGCTCAATAAGGTAGGAAAAGCTCATGATAATGCATTCACAACTTGACATAAGGGGAGTCCGGAGGGAAACAGGCCAGCATAAGATCAAGAGGAGTATGAGGCTCTTGCGAAATGTCATGGAAGTACTATACAACAGATTCCCAAACCCTAAAGGAGAAAACATCGGCATGGGTACCAAAT
>LPNX010284617.1:58679-69588 GCA_001517045.1 Pseudotsuga menziesii | reverse complement strand
AATACTTCCTCAACAACAAGTAAACAATACAAGCATACTATATATCATGGTGTTAGATCTATTCTAGCATATATAATCCATAATGTAAAAGCATTTGACATATTTCAATGGATACAATATTCAATCAAATACACATCATTAAATAGGAAAAGATAGTTCTTATTAATATAAATCAGAGATTACAAGATAGATACAACCTCTGACGGCACGTCTGCGAACCGGAGAAACTGAATCCCCCACTTGGGCCTCCACCACCTCAATCCTCCATCTCATGATAGCAAGCTCACTAGAAAAAGGCGAGCTTGGGAAGAACACAAAAGTGCTCCAAAGGGACAAAGGGATGCAGACTCAAGCATAAATTCTAGCAACAACGGACTATAGTTTCGTTGCTTTCAATCTCTCTATATGCCTTCAATGTACCAAGGGGTTCCTTATATAGCTTCACAAGGGATAATGAAGGGTCGAATCCAAGCAATCTCAAGGCATATGGAAGGACAGGAGTTGAATGAGTCGGATCCATGTCAAGGAAAACTCCAAAAGGATTTGGATTATGCACACATCCTGATGTACGCGGTTATCGGGGTAAAATCCGTGTATGCCATGTGGTTATCGGGTAAAAAGCCGTGTATATCATTTTTTATATAGTTTTAGGGATGATCAAGGAAAAATCAAAGGATAAAAGATGGTCCATAGGGTGTAAAGAGTCTATAGCGGGACAGGGGAAGGCCATACAAAGTGTGATTCACCTAGAGTGGTGAAATCCGCTATAACGTGTGTCACAAGGAAAAGGCTCCTGAATGTCTAGATTTACGTCTTTAGGTTTTGTTGTCTGCATGTCTATTTTTTATAGAAATGGTACATGATATGGTATAAGTAGATCCACTTTAAAGGCTTGATGCAGACATAGGTATGAATTAATGTCTAGATTTAAAGAGTTTTCTCAAATATTCTCAAGAACAGTGTATGGACCATAACCAAAAGTCTTTAGCTTCTTGGATGGATGAGTAAACCGGTATTTCTTGAGGTGTATCTAGATCTGACCCCCAACTTGAAAAGAGTGAGGAATGTGATGATTATTGAATTTGGACTTATCTTTCACATTACCTCGCTATAACATATCCTGCACTTTTTTTTGTATGTCACAAATTTGATCCCTAAACTTTAGTGCTTTCTAAAGTTCTCACTACCCATTATCAATGGAATCCAATTGTGTCAAAGGAATGATCAATTCGATAAGAACTGAGGATTGAAATCCATAGAATATTTCAAATGGAATCTTTCCTATAGAGTTGTACTAAGCATGATTGTAATTGTATGAAATGTATGGGATATTTTCATCCCCTATTCGACAATGATTATGGTTATACATGCAAAGAAATTATACAACCGAGTGATTTATAACTTTTATCTGTCCATCTGTTTGAGAGTGGAACGTCATCGACAAACAAAGTTGCATGTTGAGTTGCTTCCAAAGGGTTTTCCAGAAAATGATAAAAATATGACATCTCAATCGGAAACAATAGCTTTCGGCAAGAAAAAATGAGTCCATACATGTTCAAAGAAGAATTCAGTAGTTTGTTGCATTATTGTCGTCATCTTGCAAGGAACGAGAATGACCATCTTAGAAAAACTATTCACTACGACCAATATCACATCATGTTGATTCTTGGTGATAGGGTATCCAGTCATGTAATCCATAGAAATAGATTCCCAAGGTTTATTAGGAACTAGACAGGGATAATGTAAGACTTATTATCTGTTATGTGGTTTAGCAATGGCGCAAACCATGCATGATCGAATGTACTTATCGGCATCATATTTAAGTGTAGTCCAGTAAAAATACTTTTGAATAATGATGAGATTCTCTACCACTCCAAAGTGACCTACGGTCTTGTTTTAGTGTGAATCCAAAATGATATATTGTCGATGCTCACCTCCCAGTACAAAAATCTATTCGATCTTGTATAGAAAGGTGTCTTTTAGGAAATAGTCGGTGGAAGATGACTTGTTAGTCTAAAACCAGTAATAGATTGATGAAAAGTCATTGTCTACTTAATATAACTGAGTCCAAGTGGTGGTTTCGTATCCCTAAGTTGTTAGGAATTTCGTTACACCTTCTGCGGACAGAAGTTGTTCCTCTGGTCTAAATGGTTTAGATCTAGAACAATTAGTCCACAACAAGGTTAGGAAACTTCTCCTAGAAACTACAGACATCTAGAATGCAATATTTGATGGAATGATGTGGCTCTTCACCTATGGTGAAATACATCCAAGTAAATACCTGCATAAACACATCAAAACATGAAATATCAAAAGTACCGAAACATCATCTATAGATGTATATTAGTGACTAAGGAATCCGATAATAAAAATGTAAGATTATACATAGCTAGTATATGGGAAGAAAACCAACTTTGCATTGATAAATAATGAAATATTTTACAACATGTTCCTTATTGTTGATGCACTCCTCCACAAAACCAATATCTTATCCCTAATAGCTCAAACTTGTTCTTCTATGATCACTCTTAATGAATCAGGCCAGAATGTCAAAATGGCAGCATGACTTTGCTCTCCCTCAACAATGGGGTATGAGCCTATTTTTATAGGCTTAAAATGGATAGAGATGGTTGATATTTTGGTGGGTGAGGTGGACATGAGATCCCCAAAGCATGGATCTCGAGCTCAACTGACCCAGGTGAATAGGGATAAGGTCTGCCATGAAGCTTTTTATCTAGAAGCTTCGTGAAGTCTCTCTTTTTCACTTTTTACCAAGGGCATCGCTCCTACTCCTTGCTGATAGAGTGGTGCTAGGGAAGAACCACTCTTCAAACAAAGAGAAAAGGAGGGTCCACCACCTATATTCAACACTACTCAGGCGATGCTAAAGAAGGTACCACTCCTAAGCTTAAGGGTAAAAGCGGTGCTAGGTTTTTATGTGCAAGTTTGACATTTGGATCAAGGTTTTCACTTCAAGATTTGGGAATGAGGGAAAACATAGATGTTTAAGATATAATAACATGTTGATGACAATATTTGGGTGTAACAGAATTCCCTCAAAATCATGAGGCTAGAGGAATACAATAGGTGAGAGCTTTGATGGAGCAAGTTATCACTTTGAGGCAAAAATTGGCTTGATCGGAGATCGATATCAACCAGGCATCTAAAGTACATCAATACTTTTGACTCATGATCAAATGTGTCTTCACCATGGTTGTAGACCAATACAAGGTAGATCCATGGGAGATATTAACAAACATGGCTATTAGAATACAACTTAGATCCATGTGATAGAGGACTCAAACTTGGACATAACTACCAAATACACAACGCAGATCTATGTCATACAAACGAAAAATTTGAGCATTACCATGACCATACAAATGTATATCCATGCTGATACTTCATACAATATACTTCATCACAACGTGGGGAGAAAGCTATGAGTGCTTTCAAACAAACACCCAGGGTCTTCGTCTCGTCTTCCACAAAGTACGATTCTATCCATGTGATTATAATGATTTGAAGTCGAACAAGGTAGAAACCACTTGATTACTGGTCAATGATGTGAACCCTTAACAAGTGCGAGGGAGTTCATCATTAATGTCAATGATTCCCAAGGTACCCTAGTACAATTTACTGAGTGTGAATATATTTTTTGATGTCGAACACCCAGTGGAATCTGTCTATCAAAATTCAATGATGTGAACCTTTGTAGAGAGTGAGAGAATCTATCATTGAGGAATACAGATCTGAAGGTACTAAATTTGTTTCTAATACTATTTCCTAGATGATGAGCTAATGTCAATAGGAATAGTCTTGTTGAAGGAGGGCCATGATGAATCCCACATCGACGACACGAAACTTGGAACAAAGCTATGGAATGTTGTAGATAATGTAACCATGGTACTGACACAAAGGTTTCTTTAACTATAGAGGTAAACTTCTTATTCCATTTGAACATCGAGTGGCATGACAAAATTATTGGCAGCATGACTGAACCAGATGGACACACCATACGATAATGGATAATGCATTATTTTGAAAGTCTCAAAAGAGTGACATGACTCATAAAAGTGGATTGACTTGCAAGTCAGATGAATACCCAATTGACTGAATGATATGCAAACAAATTTCATGTTCAAAGGTGACAAACAACTGCCATTTATTTGCAAAATGAATGGATTTCCTTCTTTTAATTCTCCCACCATGATTAATGAGTGCCTCTTTTCATTTTTACGAGTCCAAAGAGGGTAACAAACACTCATTTTAGCTTGTTGAAAGAAAATTTCATTCTCATACATTTTACGAACCTGAGAAAGGAGGGGTTCATTCCCTGAATGGGTCTCTCAGTGTTTAGTTTAACGATTCCAATGAAAGCAAACTCGGTATCGTTCATGTTTAGAGAGTCTGAATGAAGATGTAAGAAGACTCCAAAAGGGTCCTTTTTTCGTATGATTTAGTCTCCAGGGTCCGAAAAAGTATAAAATAATACCTAAGAGAACTCTTCCAGCCATGATTGGTTGGAGTGTTCCTTTTTCGTAAATAGTTTGTCCGAACCTAAAAAGAGATAACCTACCGTCAGAGAGACGAATATTCAAATACTTTTACGAGTATGAAGAAGACAACTAGTCAACAATATTTTAATATTTAGGGAGTCTGAAAAGAGTTTAAAGGAGACTCCATTAGGTTTCTTTTCATGACAAGAAGTTTTTACAAGTCCAAAAAGAATTAGAAAAAAACTAAGAACTTTGATACTGAGTGTTGTCCTGGGAAAGGAGCACAAGGAAGAAACTCGCACGCAACCAAAGAAGGTGCATTGTGCATGCGTCAAAAACAAAAGAAGATTGTGAAGGAAGCAAAGGAATAGCATAGATAGAATGGAGAGGCCCGCGACAAAGGAAAGGAAAGCGCAGGAGCATGCAAGAGATAACGGCCAGAAAATGACAGGTGCAGAATCCAGATCATGGTCGTTTAAGGTGGTGTAAGCCTGCAGATATGCATGTATGAGGGGATATTTGTAAGTCAAATTGATAGTGCCTCATGTGAGGTCATAATCACCATAGTTGTAGCCTGAGGGGTAACTAATGGTGATAGTTAATAGGATACCTGTATGTAGCTGACGCTGTGTGGTCATGTAAAATAGTATAAATAGGAGGGATTCAATAGTTAGAAGGTTTCTTTTTAGTTTCTTTTGGTTGATTGTAATTATGTTGTAGGTCAGCTTTCCAGTGTTTGTTCGTCTGTTCATTGGTGATCCATGGTGAAGGATTCCATTCTACTGTGATGTTGTAGAGATTAGAGGAAAGGAAGACTCATGAAGAGTCTGGTAGCGATAAAGGGGCTATTGAGCTGTGGATCTGGTTGTTGTGTGCGTAGACTGCTAAGAGTAGAGGTAGGGTAGAAGAGAAAACTAGAGAGCATGAGAACCATGTGTTTGAGTCATAGATAAATATCTTAATATGAGTATGTATCTTGCAGACTGTAAGGTACTATACCCTTTTCTCATGCCATATGAAGAGCACCTTGGTGGTTTTTCCTAGATGGGTTTCCACGTTATCTATTTTGTTTGAATGGATGATTGATGTGGTGAATATTTATGTGAATGGTTTTTATTTGCTTTCTGTATAATTCTAAGTGTTTCTTAAATGTCTGATGTTATCTTGTAATTAGTAGATGAATGTTGGAAATATGTCATTGAAATATACATGTATATATTTTCTTGTGCACTTCTGTCTTGAGTCATGACTTGAGTCATAGGTCTGTTAGTATGAGTTAGTTGTGGCACATAGTTTGTGTTAGTTGCAAGGTGGAAAGAAAGGACAAGTTCTATGAGATGACATATATTTGTGCTCGGTCTCGCATGACTGAATCATTTGACCAGCCATCCTGTTGCCTTCGTTGAGCTCCTTAGCTGTGTGCCAAGCGACTATAATCCCTCAATAATCGTAGAAACATGGTTCTGGTGGTTACCCATCGAAGATATATATCGCGTGAGATTGCGCCTACTTCGTAGGCGTTTCCGACAGGTCTTGCTTTGTCAGGCTAGTATCTCAGGTATTTGTTGGGTTGAATGTAATGCCCTGGTTTTGGCCCCATTGCATTAAAAGTACATGATGTATATATTGTAAATGATCATGGTGTGGAGCTAAAGGTCAAGGCCCCACCACTAATCGGTTGTGCTATGTTTTGGACTTAAATTTGTCACTGATGGTATATCGGGGCATGCGGCATACATATTGAATCATCATCATGTAAATATGCATTTTTTTAATTAAAATGAACCCGACCAGCTACGCTCGTGGCAACTAAATTGAGAAGGGGCATGATTTTCACAAGGATAAGGGTGGGGAAATTGTCAAACCTTGGCTAAGGAGGGAAAAACCCATGTGTCATCTTTCCTTGTTTTATCCAACCACCTCAATTAAGAATTTCTACTGGTGTTTGAGGCAGTTATTGTTTTTGGGAGTGGGGTGGAGGACTGTCATACCTTACCCACCTGCACACTCCACCAGCATTGAAAAACACTCCTGCAAACACACTACTCTCCCCACGAAGGTGCTGAACGCTCACACACTTCCAATTCGCATCCTCTCTGTTGTCTGTTCATCCACGCATAAGCTGGGAGCTATTCGTCCTCACGCAGGGACCGTTCCCTATGGATTATTCTCACGCACGGGAGTTTATCTGGTTTTTACTCACGTTGTTACTCAGGATGATTTTGGGTTGCTGTGGTCTCCCTTACGTGGTGTTTGCTGTGGTCTTCTTTACATTTAGGGGGATGGGAGTCTAGTTGTTGTTCATGCATAGGCTGAGCATATGTATTGTTTTCCCCAGTGCGACTTGTGTAAGTCATTTTTCGCTTCCTTAATTGTCTAGGACGAACTGCTGTCTTCCTCGTGTTGTGATTGTGGTTGTTGTTACATTTTGGGGGACAGTTGTAAATTCACTTGAGCATCATTTTGGCCACGACAGGGCCAAGAATGACTCAGGATTTAGCTTCCTTGTCTTAAGCTGTATCAACTGATTGATTGCACGTGTGTAATGGTTGGTCTTCGGACTGTGTAGGGAGCAGGGATGGGGGCTTGGGTTGCTTGATAAACCTGGTGGCTGGAAACCACACAGATAGAGCTAGAGGGATAGCTTTCTTCTCCACAACCCCTGAATAGCACTGGAAGGGAATGCAGGGCCTGAGGGATTGTGTAGCAGAGAAGGGACTGATTCCTTGTGTTGGGTGTGTGTGGGTGTCTTTGAAGTTAGGCTAGTTTTGGTGTGGGTGTTCTTGGCTCTGTAATGAGCCCACCAGCTTAGCATTTAGCCTTTCCCAACTCCTGGATGGCCTGATAAACCCAACTGTGTTGGCTTGGCTGTGTTTTGTGTATCCTTGGCTATGTGTAAGCATGTTTGTTCCCTTATTCCTTGGAGAATCATGCCCAGCTCAGGGGTGGCAGCGTTGCTGAGATATTAAGGAGCACGCTGGCCTATGGTTGGGTGGAACGTTGCAGCGACGTAGCTGGTTGTGGAACAAGTTCTTGATAAGATAAGTAATCTTGTTATTTTACCTATGCAATCATATTTCTATTAATGATTATGATGAACATGTTGAATGAATGCTGTATGAATGTGTGATTTTTCCACTGCATATGATAAACAATTGCATCTGTGCATGTTCTAGTTCAAATCGTTTTCTACTTCAATGCATCTTGTTATCAACATTCTATTTTAGCATTTTATTTCAGCAATTTTATGAATCCATATGTTCATGGGGCTGGTTGCCCAGATGGTTAACGCCATGGGATCGCGTCCTCTTCGCCTGTCGGAGGGATGGGGACGTGACATTAACGGACTACACAAAACCTAGGTCGCATGAGTTAGGAAAAGTGGCCAACAAATGGTTCCATTGTCAGGATCCTATTGATCAAATTGAGGGAAATGTTGTGGCACTTGACGAAGAAGAAGATAGAATACTAGATGGATTCCAAAATGCTAGCATTCACACAAGAATAAAGCACAGGGACATGGTTGAGCACAGAGAACTGGATAGACGGATGTATATATTATAATATTCATGAGATCTTCTTTGCCAAATTTCCCATTTTACTACATGAATGGTTGTCAAGATTGGTGACTAAGCATACAAATTTTTAGAGAAGAGAGGTTGTTGAGTGGAGCAATCAGTTGGTTCATGAGATAACTAGTGTAAGTAACACTATTTCTAGAGCTATTTATTTTTGGGTTTATAGTATATTGCAAGGATATATTACTGAGTTTGTAGTAGATGCTATAACCTCATATAGTGAAGCCGAAAGAAATTTTTTCCAAAGACCCCGAAGAAGATACTTGTTACATATCAATACATGGATAAAAACACTTGCCTATGAGAAGGGTATTTTGCAGCTTAGTTGAGTTGCATGACTAAGAAGGAGGATATGTCATAGATGATCTATTGAGAAGATGGGAAGAGGTGAGTTGAAATGTTCTCGAGAAGAATAGAACTTGAAGTGGAAGTTGGAGTCGTAAGAAGTGGGAGAATATTCAAATCAGAAAAGAGAAGGAAAACCAAAAGGGGATGATGGAATCCTAGCTTGTTCATGTTGCACCTAGAAATCTCAAATTGATTCTAAGCCTTCTGGAGAATTTCACATTTCCTTTCAACCTCCTAGCAAGCCTGACTTGACTCACCTTGGAAACTTTTTTCCCATACCTAGAAGGGATGACGCCTTCATGTTTTTTACATAGAGAACCAGTGATGCTTGTCTTAGTTGACCCATAAGTGTTGTTGTCTCTTTTCTTTGGAAAAAACCCTAGATCGACGCCTTTGTCAGTTTTGCTAAGAACGTCGGTGGTCACAAAATGAGAAAAAAAGAAGTTTCTCGAAGCTTCTATGTGGAAGCCTCTGTGGGGTTAGTGCCTATATGATTGGGAGAGGTGGAATTATCCTCCCTCACCTATAGGTATCTCATTCTACCCCTTTTCCAAGTCATCTCTTGAGTTCTAGGCCTATAATTGAAGCCTTCATTATGAGAGCGAAGGAGGCCAGAAAAAGCACCCTTATGCTATTAGTTTGAAGTCTGAATAAGAGGAAAAGTAGAGTTAGCTTATGGTTAGAGAGGTCTTCATAGTTGTAGAATATTGTAGACATTCTTGTTGATATAGAATCCATTGACATCAAGGATTTTTGGTTGTACTTATTTCTCATCCATAATTAATAGAAAGACATTTCCCTTTCCTATATTTGATGTATTGATTTTAATCAGATATTATTAGATTCCTTGATCACTAATATGAATAATCAATCTATCATGATGCTCTCATCTTGTTTGTTGTCTTTTGATCTGTCTTGAAGGTACTGATCCATTAGAAGGAATTTTTGAAGAAAAGACAAGACATCCAAGGTTGAGGTATATTGTATTTCATGCTAGTTAATTTAATTGTTTAAGGGAAGGATATGTTGTTGTGTATTTTTTTTTCTATATTTGTGATTTACTTTACCGAGGAACAAGCAGTGTCCACACTAATTGAGAATTCCTAACAGCAAAATTGGCAACCATACTAGGGACACTTAATTTGGTCAGATCTGGGGAAGATCCAGTCAGATCTGGTGTAGATCCAGTCAGATCTACAAATTTTGGTAACCATTCCATATATGAAGGTTGTTCTCTCTCGTTTTAGTTATTTCAGTTAACAAGGTAAGCCATCTATCTTATGTTTCTGATTTTTGCCTCTTTTCTGAGTAGTTTTTACCCTATTCATTTTGATTCAGTATTTTCTGGTTTCTCCTGCAGGCTTTTAAATTTTTTAGTCTATTATTCGAGCGGCACCTTTCTCTTTGGTTGATAGAATTCCAATCCCTCCTAGGGCGCTTTTCCCTCTTTGCTCATAGTGCCGACATTACATTCTTCCTCAACTGACAGAGCGCTGCTAACACCTGTGTACAGAAATATAGAAGCGCCAATTTATCCTAGGATGTGCTGGTGCAGTGATCCTTAACACACCGAGGTAGGCCTTCAAACTACCTATTTAAGAAATTTTTGTTCAAATTTTTAAACTGCCCTCTTCTCTAAAGATTTTTAGTGTAGTTTTCTTATGTGTTTGTTGTTTGAGATTGCTGGTTTTTGTGAGTCTGATTCTCTGTTTGAGATCAGATCCAAAATTTTCATTTTCTTCATTGTTATAAACGAAAGTGGAAACATAGTTCAGTATTGGTGTTTTAGTAAAGTATCTAAAAAAATTTCTTTTGAAAAGAAAGCCTATAGCCTCTTCCTAGAATATTAGTTTCTTCTAAAAAAAAACTACTTTGTGTGCCTCATATTTTCTAGAAAAATACAAAAAGAATCATATTATTTTCCTCTTGTTTATGATGTGAAAATTTCCATTTCTATTTGCATGTGTAATTCAGAAAAATAGGTCTTTTTGACTGTTATAGAGGATTTCACCACACTAGGTGAATCACACATTGTATGGCCTTCCCATGTCCCGCTGCAGACTCATTAGCCCCTATGGACCACTTGTTGTCTTTTGATGTATCCTTGACCATCCCTAAAAACATAAGAAAAATGATATACGCATCCTTTTCCCTGATAACCGCATACATACACGGATATTCCCTCTATAGTCGCGTACATTGGGATGTGTACATAATCCAAAATCCTTTGGAACGTTCCTTGATTTGGATCTGACTCATATGACTCCTGGCCTTCCATATGCCTTGAGATCACACAGATTCAACCTTTCAGTATCCCTTTGAAAAGCTATATAAGGAACCCTTGAGACATTGAAAGGAGAAGAGAGAATTGAGAGTATCGAAACTATAGTCCATTGTTTCCAGAACTTATGCTTGATTCTGCATCCCTTTGTCCCTTGGAGCACTGTTGTGTTCTTCCCAAGCTTTCCTTTTGCTAGTGATATT
>LPNX010284617.1:28426-54531 GCA_001517045.1 Pseudotsuga menziesii | reverse complement strand
GAGTCAGCAATTTGATTATAATTTCTTGGAATGTGTATATATGTTATATTCTCAAACTGTCGTTCTAACAATCTCACACGTAAGAATCTCCTCAATAACATCGGATCTCTAACATGGTACAAACCATTTAGCTATGACACTACTAACTCTGAATCAAGATGTACCTCAAGAGAGAGAACGCCATGCGAAATGGAATCCCGTAGAAGCTCGATAATAGCACTATATTCAGAAACATTGTTGGAAGATGGCCGTAGACATACACCTCCTGAAGATAGTACATGACCAATAGGAGTATAAATCACCCAAGCAGTTGAGGTTGAGTGTTGAGTGTGACGGCTTGCACCATCCGTGAATCCTATGTAGGTGGAAGATTCCATTGACATCTGCCACAAGAAATGGAAACTAATCACAAACCCGATCACGATAAACAAGACCTAACTATGCAAAAAATCTATACAATAATATACAATAAGCACCCTTGGCTAAAGATCATGCATAGTATTTTTTGAGATAGATCCCATTTCCAGGCTCTGCCAATACTATTCCTTCATAATCCACTAACTCGTAGGCACCCTTCTCTAACACACGCTTAACCACGTAAGGACCACGCCACATAGGATTGAACTTCCCTACCCCCAAGGGTTCTTTCGATTGATCCCACAAAAGGACCAAGTCTCCCTCACTAAACACTCTCGGACGAACAAACTTATCGTATTGGGCCTTTACGCGACACTTATTAACCTCTAGAGTCACCAAGGCATCTCTACGTTGCTCATTGAGTTGCTCAAGGTGAACCAAACACTCCTCCAAAGGTGAAGTGTCTGGTAAGAGTTCCACGACTAACTTCAACGAAGGAATCTCCTCACCCTCCAAGTGGTTAAGCTCCGGAAGAAAGTTCGATCTATGATGGAATTCCTCCCATGGTGGCTCAACTCCCAATCTAGCGTCGATAATCGCTTCATCTGAAGGGAAAACCGTATCAAGGTAGTCGTGGGCATGAGAAGACTGTACTACCCATGCCGGCAGCACATAGGGGTCTTCCTCCTCCATCTGCGAAGAGGAAGAACAAGGCTCTACAGCAGACTGGATATTAGCTTGGTAAGCTATCATGACTGCAGGCAATGGCACACTCATCTCAATGGCCTCACTCGAAGGACTCGGTGAAGGAAGAATCCAAGGATCTCCCATATGACTTGTGTGAAAAGGCACTGATCTTGTAGACGTCGAAGCACCATCGAAACTAGATCCTATCATGAGGATGGCTGCAGGACAACTAAAGGTTCCCATGAGGGATGGATACATGCCTACACCCACACTCCCAGTTGCCGGCTGGGAATGTTCAACTTTCGGAACCGAAGCTTCTGAAGATGCACTAACAGGTGGATTCTTGAATGCCATTTGATCAATCGTTACAATCTTCCCATTATGAGGAAAGCATACAACGCGAAATACAGAAGATGCAACGGCTTGCATACTATACATCCAGTCCCTTCCCAGTAAGAGATTGTATTCGAGGGGTGCATCAACCACCTCAACCTCTATCGCAACGGTCTTCCCTCCCAAACGGACTTTAAGAGAAGGAAGGATACCGTGCGGCCTAAATGACCTCCCATCAAAATCAGTTAACATGGTCGTAGATTTTGACAACTCAGGAGAACCAAGACCCTTCCAACAAGACAAAGACATCACAGAAGCAACAGCACCCTCGTCAATCAGAGTACGCTTGACAATCATATTAAGACATTCTACATGCACCAAAAGGGACACATAGTAGGGCAAGCGAGGCTGATGTCCTGTGGTTTCAAATTTGATCACTGAGGAAGAATCATCACCATTCACACCAAGAACGGAAAGCAAAGCCTTCCTTTGCGACGAAAAACTCTGAAGCACTTCCAATGCAGACATCGCACAAGGAGTATGGCCCAAGTCCTTGAAAACTGAATAATTCTAGGCGGCTCGGGCATTTGGGTTATGCCCTGAACGCTTAAGTACCCCCTCAGGAATGTGAGGTGCAGCGTCAGGTTTATCCATAGGTTTCTCAATATGCAAAAGGGTTCTTGGTGGATCAGGTTCTTTGCCTAGGTTGGGTTGTGACGAAGTATAATTGTTTCGCACGCGTCACAACTTTTGTGGCGAAAGATTGCTTGTTCCTCATTCTACACTTTGGATGTGGAAACATCCTTCATGATATATGGCAATAAATATTTGAGGAACCACTCAAGGAGGAACTCTAGCGGTATAAAGGCTTTAATTAATCTCTTCCATCTACGCCACTCCTGAATATGATCAGAAATATGGGTGGCTTTATCTTGCCGAAATGTCGACAAGAGTTCAGTACCAACATCATAGTGTACTGGTAGCTGGAAGTGATTAAGGAAAGTCATCGCAAGGTCGTCGAACAAAGTAAAGGAACCCCTAGGTAACTCTATATACCATTTCGCCACAGGCCCTGTAAGGGTGCGTTGAAATAGTCTCAAACGAACTGAGTCCTGATGCAATGAATTGGAAGAGCACCATAGGTGGAATGTTGTAACGTGTTCACTCGGATCCTCTCCTGGTTTGCCTTCGAAATTAGGGATGTCCGAAGGAAGCTTGGTAGGGACAGCCGGCCAAGCCGGGTCATGAGCCACAGGATCGTTCGTAAGTCTCGATAAGTCAAGTAAATTGAGTGTCGCGAGGAAAGGGAGCCTAGGATGATGAGGTCTATGGACCGCTCCCTGGTTCATATAGGATTGATTACCACCATGACCTTGGCCATAGTGACCTCCTCCTGTATGACCCATATAGGGTGGTGTGGAAGTAGCATAATGAGGTGGACCTTGACTAGTAGGAGCTACAAAGCCATAATTAGGAGAATAAGTAGGTTGTCAATACCCGCCTCCATAAGGTGGAGAGACCTGTCCATACTGCGTCCCATAGTAGGGTCCATAGGTCATCGCTTACGATGCCCCATGGGACACTCCATAGGTAGGAAGATACGTTCTGGAAGTAGGAATATACATACTAGAAGTAGGGATATATGTCTTGGAAGTAGCAATCTGACCTCTAGAAACATGAGCATAACCTCCCGAAACCACGGGTGGTATGTAGGCTTGAGACACAATTGGTCTAGTAATCGCAGTACGGATCTGACTCGTAGCTACGTGCCGACTCGAAGGACCACGTGAGTAAGGTGGAGGGTTTACATTCGAAGAACTCGAAAGCAAGGACGAAGGAATCTCTGTAAGAAGAAATGTACTAGTGCCTATCGTCACTCATCTGGAACCTGGTATCCCTATCGGATCACTAACTCTAGACCTAGGAGGTATATAAGATGGAGCTTCCACCGCTGGGATGGAAGGTGCAATGTGACTAGTACTCCCAAACCTCTCTGCAAGGTAAGGCATGGGATTTGCCCCAGGCATAGTGCTAGGCTCAAAGTCGGATTCAACATGAAATGTCAAATCGTGCATAGTAAAACCAGTCGTAACATAACTACTGTAGCTAGTGCTAGGAGGGTCAAAGTGAGTCTCGGCATCATCCGGAATTCCATACCGGTAACATGTCAATGGGGAATATTCCCTAGGGTGAGTAGGTCTATCATGCAAAGATCCTATCTGGGAAATAATAGGACCGATCTCAGCTAGGTCAGGTGAGGGATTGTATGTAGGAGTAAGTTCCCCATCATCAATACGAATAGGAGGAGGTGGCTCAGGAATAGTCTCTGAATGATCCTCCATGGTGTGTGAATCAATGTGTGACATAGTTTGCCTAGACAGTCTAGGCCCCTCTCCCAAAGGAGGAGGAGAAGTGGAAGGTGGAAGTCCTGCTAACCGACGAGAATGGCGCGGAACCGCACCCGACTCCACAATGACTCAACAAAAAAGCAAAGAATCTCTATTTACGTCAACCCTAGGCCAACTAGCATGCACAGAGCAATCACTATAAAATCTAAAGCCAAAAGCAAGCAAACAAGGGCTGGATAAGTGAGCTCCCGAATGTGGCTAGTATGTCTCTCCTAGGAGAGGCTTGAGAGGCCCTTGTCACCACAAGCGGAGGTTCGAAACCAATTATTGTGGCCCTCAACTTCAACGCGTAAAGCGACTGTGCTGTCCGACCCCAACCTGGCTGGGACACATGCAGAATAACCTCTACACGTACCCCCTCGATATCCTAGGTAAGGTCACTAAGGTCACCTCAATATAATCAACACTCAGGCAGACAGTCACAGGCAGGATTGACCGTATGGGCAGGGCAGCAAAGCCTGAAACTCCCGAAAGATCCCCCAGATACGAATACAATCCTGGCTATATCGCTGGTGCTACACAGTTACCAACCAGGGGTTATCCCGATGAACAACCGCTCACACTGCCTAGTGCTTGACTCCCTTTTGAGAGGAGCTTCCTGAGAACGCTGGTTATATCAAGTATTTCACACACTCCCTGGACAGACACCTAGTTGTTGTCGTTTAGTGATCTTGGAGAATTAACTTTCAATGAACTATTCCAAGATCCTAAAACCTAAACTTGTTGGTGCACCCTAAAAAAGAAAAGAGTGTAATTCATTTTAATTAGCGTTGATTTTAGTTTGGCTTTATTACTAAAAAATAGGATATGGTCGTGCAACTAATGGTGTTATGACGCAACAAGAAGTAAAATGCACACCTAACAATCAATGCAAATGCATTGTGTCCATGAAAACAGGGTATGCGTACTACGTGAATGCACAATTTCTTCTTCAAATGTTGAATGCAAATTTCCCTATATGAAGTCCTAACTATTACTCCAAAGCAAATCTAGATCTAGTGCAAGTACAATGCAAAGTGCAAAATACAATGCATGATGATAAGTAAATATTTTTGGATTTTTTGAAAATAAAGAGATATAAAAAGCAAAAGAATGATTCTACCCACCCTAGACTCTGCAAGCACACATAAACAGCATTCCAGCAAAGCACTAAGGCAAAAGGACTCTAATGCACTAATCTCAAACAAAAAATCAAAGATGCCATGACAAGAACTTTCCTAAAAGAAAAAATTTAGGCTAAAAAAAATGTTTCTGGTCAGAAATAGAGGTATTAACAGACTCAGGCAGTGCCAAAGGAGACTTAGCAACTAACAGAATTCACCCAGCAATCCACTATCTTCCACAAAAGGTAAAAACCAGGGTATGCGTGACTGTGCGCAGTAAACCCGCGTTTATACACGGAAATCCCAGGGGAAACCGCGTGTATACACGATTGTAAGTGACAAACCCGCGTACAGGAAGAAAAAGATGCACAAATTCAAGGTAAACAGACAGGATGAGACTAAATTCACACCAATCAGGCTCTACCAGGCATACATGCCCCCATACTCGAGACAGAAACAAGAGAGAGAGAGAGCAATTCAAATACATTGAATGCCAAGAAATCAACCCCCAAAGGACAATTACTAGGAACTCCCCAGCGGAGTCGCCAATTCTGTTACAGAGAGAAATTCCTATGGCTTGGGGTACCACAACAGACAGCTAGACTCTAGAAATCAATCTTTCCCAATATGCAATAGAAATAAAAACATCTAACACTAAAGGATCGAACCTCGTACCTTATTCTGGACAGTTGAAGTAGATCCCCATTGAGCTTTCCAATCTTCAGCTTGAATTGTTATAGCACGTCCTCAACAACAAGTAAACAATACAAGCATACTATATTTCATGGTGTTAGATATATTCTTGCATATATAATCAATAATGTATAAGCATTTGACATATTCCAATGGATACAATATTCATTCAAATACACATTACTGGACAGGAAAAGATATTTCTATTAATATGAATCAGAGATTACAAGTGACAACCTCTGACGGCACATCTGTGAACTGGAGAAATTGAATCCCCTACTTGGGCCTCCACCACCTCAATCCTCCATCACTTTGATAGCAAGCTCACTAGCAAAAGGAAAGCTTGGGAAGAACACAACAGTGCTCCAAGGGACAAAGGGATGCAGACTCAAGCATAAGTTCTACAACAATGGACTATATTTTCAATACTCTCAATTCTCTCTTGTCCTTTCAATGTCTCAAGGGTTCCTTATATAGATTTTCAAAGGGATACTGAAAGGTTGAATCCATGCGATCTCAAGGCATATGGAAGGCCACGAGTCATATGAGTCAGATCCAAATCAAGGAACGTTGCAAAGGATTTTGGATTGTGTACACATCCCGATGTACACGACTATAGAGGGAATATCCGCGTATGTATGCGGTTATCGGGGAAAAGGACGCGTATATCATTTTTCTTATGTTTTTAGGGATGGTCAAGGATACATCAAAAGACAAAAAGTGGTCCATAGGGGCTAATGAGTGTGCAAAAGGATAGGGGAAGGCCATACAATGTGTGATTCACCTAGTGTGGTGAAATCCGCTATAACATTGACATTGTAGAAAAAGTTAGTTTTGCATGCATGTTAGAAACTTAGTTTTCTTTCTTACATTTTCAAAAATTTTGGAGTGCTTGTTTGAAAGAGTTTTTGTGTTTGAAAGGACTTTCTTTGCATTCTTTATTGTATCTTATTTTGATTGTTAAAAACAGCTTTATTTTGGTATATTGTTGAAAAGAAAAGAAAAAGGTTTCTTCCTTACCTTAGTTAGTTCTCATCGAAGTCAAAAAGTGCATTTCATTTAGATTAATTTGCATTATTGGAGATAACACCCCACAAACATTCACCTAATCGTTCAGATGAAATTAACGGTAGCTTTAGTTCTAAAATTGTATAGAAATTTGAGTGATAGGTTAGTGATGTGTTCGGGCATCGTAAAACATAGGATCTGTCATTATTTGTCTCCACTACAACCCGAGACTCGCGCAGTTCTTCCACGTACCATCGGTATATCAAACGGCCTTTCATGTACCCTTGAGGTATATAGAAAGTTACTTCATGTACTCGATCGTATATTGGAAGGCCCCTTGTGAACGGTTGTGCATTATACAACACTACTACCGATTTGAGCTCCCATGTACCTTGCGTACATCAGGAGACCCCACTAGGATACCCTGACCATCTGAGAAAAACCCTTTAGCCATATTTTGTGGAGAAATACACTGAAAACAATATTCGAGGAGACTACTATGCATGTACCCCTGAGTTATATCGCAAGTTGCACCTACTTGACAATCTCGGTGAGAGACCAACTATTCTGAACTCATCCTATCACTTAAGTCTGCTTGTGACCTTTAGCTCTGTGTAGGTTTTGTTTGTGTGATTTTCTCCTTTTTGACCTAGATTAGATAACTTCAGCCACCACCATGGATGAGAAACTTGTGAGATGTCATTCTTGTAGATTGCAGGGTTTACCTCCTGAATCTCCTCCTACCATGGAAGGACAAGATGGGGTAACCATGGAACAACCAGCTTTTGCTAATGTTCCTATAGGAACTTCCTTATCTAGTGAAACCAGAGAATATTTCACTATTTATACAAATACTTTGGTTCAATTGTCTCCTGCAGCTGATGCTTCTATGCATGCACTGTTGGATGGCCGTGTCGATAGTCCTAATCCATCAGATTATGGCTCGGATGATCCTTTCTGGAGGACTTCTAGGTGCTAAGCTATTTTTGAATTCAGGGTTATTAGACCTTCACCAGGGAACCCTCCTTTAGGATAAAAGGAATAGATAAGAATTAATGCATCATTCAATCGATCTCGTAAATTTTCATAGAGAATAGAAAGAATCATTCCTCCACCAGTGTCTCATCATGAAACTATTTCGACTCATCTACCTCGTTTATCAGACCGATGGCCTAATGGATATTGTTCACTAGCTCAAGTGTTAGGTCCTATTGAAGAATTTCCATTTCAAGTTAATTGAGGACCAAATGAAAATCCTACAGTTTCACATCCTGGCCCTATTACTAGGCCTTCCATACCAGTCATGGTTGGGGGGGAATCCACAAATCAAGTAATGTCAGCAAATTCTAACATCGTGAGGAAACCCCTGGTGCAAGTTACATCATCTATTAGTAGAATTATTTCTAGTTCAGGATAAGTTTCAGTTGTAGCAAAACCTGTAGTAGTTATTCCTCCTACTAATACCAATGTTGTAAACCCCACATCTAGTTCCGGCCAAACCTTAGGGGTGAAACCTCTTAATAATCCAGGTTCTTAAGGATATACCTATCTAGGAACTCAACCACCCATGGCTAATCAAGCTTATCAACAACCACCACCAGAGGCTATTTATCCTAGAATTCCCTACCCTAGAAATGCTTTTGTACCTTGGGGACAACCCAATTGGTCCAATATCTCGTCATAAGGAGGAACTTTTTTAAATACTACTAGAGGCTATGGTGTACCACCGCCTAGAGGACCACCGCTAGGACTTGGAGGACCCAGATAACCTGGAGGTCCTAGAGGCCCTAGAGCACCTAGTGGACCATTTGGAGGACCACCACCTAGAGGCCCACCACCCCCACATGGAGGTGGCGGACCACCTCCTAGAGGACCACCACCACCACCTTCCGAAGGCCCCCCTCCCTCGGGTGGCCCACCTCCCCTTCAAAATTCTAGAAATCAACAACCTTTTCAACAATATTTGGGTGCATCATCCATACCCATATATCAATCTACATATGGTCCTACTGGTCAGTAAATTCCATACCAGTACTACTAGTATCCGCAACCAAATCAATAACTTCCATTTCTAGCTACTTTAGATTTTCTAGACTTATCAAGATTAATAAATGACCCCATCCATCATGACCCCTCTTGGCCTTCCATTCCTATAAAGATTCCTTCTGATATACCCAAGTTTGATTGTAAACCCAATGAAGATCCAAAAAACCATGTGATGATATTTCACTTATGGTGTTCATCAAATTCTTTAATGGACGACTCAATCCGTCTACGTATTTTTCAAAGAACCCTCACTCATATTGCCGCAAAGTGGTACATTGAGTTACCACAACACTCTTTTTGGGATTTCAATGCCTTAGTAATGGCGCTTTTAACACACTTTCAATTTCCAATCCGATATGAAATAGGTATAAACCTTTTGACCTCGTTTTGACAAACTACATCAACTCACATCTCTGATCATATCCATGAATGGAGAAGAATATGAAGGTTAATTAAGGCCCCTATTATTGATCAGTTGCTCACTGATTGGTTTACAAAGTCTTTACTTCCACCTATTGCTAGAGATGTTTCCATGGGAGGCAATGTTACTAACGAGCAAGCTATTAACCGTGCTCAGTACCTAGACTTGGTCTATTCCTAGTATGGTACTTTGCATGATCTAATTCCCCATGCTCCTAGAAATACAACAGATCCATTAAGACCCATGGCTGAACCACCTGCTAATGGCATACTTGGTTCAGTTCAAACGCAAACAGCTGCAAAATATTCTAAGAAGCAAAATCAAACCACCACTCTGTCAACTCAACTAGCACCATCTGCCAAAACTACACCCTCTCTTGTTGCTTCCACTAAAGTAAACATGATCCAATCAACTGAATATTCAAGCATAAAGAAGAAAGGAAAAACTAAGTCTAAAAAACCTGATAACCAATAGGAAGGAAATAAAACACAGAATTCAGATGCCGATTCCAAAGGCAACTGAAAGGTAAAATACCCTTGTTTAATCTGTGAAGGTGACCATTTTACAAAAGAATGTCCTCGAAGTGAGGAAGTCAGTATTTTTTTGAAAACTTCACCCACCCCAGCAGTTCTAAAAGATCCTTTCCCTTCCCAACAACAGTTAATTAATCATAAGTCCTCAGAAAAAACTTCTTCGTCCACTGATGAAGTTCGAATGATGTCTAGTGAAATGGTTAATTTGAACACAAGATCACATAGTTATGATCGTCCAGAAAAGAAACCTAATGATGTTCCATCTGAAAAACCCTCAGTTTCCATACCTCCACCTAATAATGGTCTTCACATTGAAAAACCTATTCCAGAAGCAATAATCTGTCCACTAAAGAGTACTCTACATAAGTCCATAATCAATCCTAATGCTCGCTGCGCCTAATATTATAATATTGTCAAATATTTGGCTCAAGCACCCTATGCTATGTCGGCTTTAGAGGTACTTCAAACCTGCCCAATGCAACGAAAAAACTTGCTTACTTCCCTTGGATCTATGGATCTTGAGAATAGTAATATCATCACTTTCAAACTAGATGATTTCAAGATGAGACTCTCTCATTAATTAGCTTTCCAAATAGCTACTAAAATTGCTGGAAAGACTATCTATCGTACTGTTTTGGATGAGGGGCCTCTACATCAGTTATGTCCTTATCTTGTTGGAGAGCCATTGGTTTTCCAGAAATCAACCATTCACCTACCACCCTCAAGGATTTTGATGGTCGCGGATTTCAACCCTATGGAGTACTACTTGCCATCCATGTCGATTTAGGGGCAAGTTAGTCTCCATTAACATTGAAGTTGTCAACGCTCCTTTGGATTATAACTTACTCCTAGGTCTTAATTGGTTTTATGCTATGCAGGATGTAGCATCGACCATTTTTTGGGTTGTCTAGTTCCCATTCCATGAAAAGATTGTTACTGTTGATCAATTAGATTTCATCATGCCTTGTGCCATTACAAATTATGCAAATAGCGTTACGCTCCTGAATACCCCATAGTATAAGGACATTGGAGTAGGCCTTATCAAAGAATCTTCATTAATGCGAGTTTTTCCTTTATCAGATCCTCCTCCTGCTTCGCAAATTGCATCTATTAACATGATTTCTACATCTCATGCAGACAAAGAAAAAACAATTTCTAATGAATCAACATCCTTTTCCCCTTTCAAATAAATTTACAATGAAATCGAAGCCACCAGTGACTCCACCATCAACGATAATTTGTTAGTGGCCTTATACCATTATCACATGCCATACTGGCTCAAACCCCCCCCCCCCTATCTAGATTATCTTTCACGCACACTTCCTACAGATGAATATATTATGGAAGTTATGTCATTAGAGGAGATGCCTTGGGAAGACTATCATCATCAATCTTCTTTCCTTCCCTCTTTCCATATGGTAAAAGGCCACTTCACCTCCATGGTTTCATTTGATATAGTCCTCAACCCTCAGTCTCTGATCCTCACTCGTAGTGTCGATTCTGAAGGAAATTTGTGTAACATTACAAAAAATATGCCTGTAGGAAAATCAGTGAAACTAGGTATTTTTGAGAACATTTTCATAGGTCAGAACTCTTCACCTGAAGAAGTTCAAACATACATGGAAATTTTCAAGGAGTTTAGAGGTGTCTTTGCATGGACATATGAATAAATTCTAGGGATTGATCCCTCTATCGTTGTTCATGAGATAAAAAATTACCTTGATGCCAAGCCAGTCTGTCAGAAATTACAATAGGTCCATCCATGAAAAGCAGTGGCTATTAAAGAAGAAGTTGAGAAAATTTTGGAGGCTGGTTTCGTTTACCCCATACTGTTAACTAAATGGGTGTCCAACATAGTCCCCGTGAACAAGAAACAGGGAACTATTTGGGTTTATATCGACTTTAGGGATTTTAATCGATCTTGTCCAAAAGACAAATTTTCCACTCCCTATATCGATCAGATAATTGACAACTGCACTAGAAGCATTATTTTTTTCTTTATGAATGGCTTCTCCATCTATAATCAGATTGATATTCTCCCATCAAACCAACACAAGATGGCACTTATTTGCCCTTGGGGAAACTTTACTTATTGAAAACTGCCTTTCGGTTTAAAGAACATTGGCATGACATTCCAATATTCCATGTCCTATGCGTTTCATGACATTAAACATGTTGTGGAACCCTATATTGATGACCTTCATGCTCATTCCAAGCAGCGAGATATCCACGTCGATCATTTCAGAGTCGTTTTTCTTTGATGCAATCATTTTAATATCCGTATAAATCCCCATAAATGTGTTTGTTGTGTAGAAGATGGATGACTTCTTGGATTTATTGTTTCTAAATATGGAATCCATATAGATACCTTGAAATTGAAGCTATCTTAGCCCTAACTAGTCCCATGAACATAACTGAACTCCAAAGTTTGCAAGGGAAGGCAAAATTTCTACGTCAAATTGTCTACAATTATGCAAAAAGGACACATGGTTTCATGAGGTTGCTAAAAAAAGATACCCCTTTCGTTTGGGATGATTTCATGCAATGCACATTTGATAATATTAAACATGCACTTACCCTTGCACCAATGTTGCAACCACCTAATTATGCTAAGGACTATTCCTTTTATGTGGTTGTATCCTTGTCTACCATAGGCATGGTCCATTCACACAGATGAACATGACCAAGAACACGTGATTTATTATGCAAGTAAGAGTCTTCTAGACTCTGAAACTCAATACTCACATGTGGAGAAAATTACTCTGGCCACAGTCATCGTGGTCTAGAAGTTCCGTCATTATATTTTTCTCCACACCACCACTGTTTATGCAGATTCCAACCCCATGTACTACGTTCTTACACGAAAAGTGCTTGGGAGAAAATACTCACGTTGGATTGTGATTCTCTCGGAATTTGAGTTAGAATTCACTAAAAGAACTTCTAAGAAGTCTCTCGTCTTTGTAGAGCTTATATGTGACCTTCCCTATACTATAGAGAACACATATCCCTTTGATTTGTTTCTCGATGAATCATTTCTTCTCATTAGTATGATCGATCCATGGTATGGCAATATCATTTTTTATCTCTAGACCTTACGATACCATCCTACTACTTCTCGAGATGAACAGTGTCATGTTCACCACCAGGAAAAAAGTTATCTTATCCTGAATGATACCCTATACCATCATGATGTTGACTCCATACTACGATGTTTCCTTACACACGAAGAGGATGATATCATTTTAAATGATTGCCACGCAAGAGCTTGTGGTGGTCATCTATCTGGGTGGACTACTGCCTAGAAAATATTGCATGTAGGGTATTTCTATCCTTCTATTTTCAAATATTTCATTGAAACAATCAATAAATTACCACCATATCAAATGTTCACTTCAAAGAAACGCACCCATCCAGCTCTGCTCCATCCTGTTGTAGCAGTTTCCCCCTTTGCAAAATGGGGCATAGACTTCATGCACTATAGACCTACCTTAGCCGGGGGGCATGGATACATTATTATGGCTGTTGACTATTTTACAAAATGGGCTGAGGCAATTCCCACATATGCCGAAGACGGTAATACTGTTGCAATATTCTTATTCAACCATATCATTGTGAGATTCGAGATTCCTAGGGACATTGTGGCTGATCATGGATCACATTTTCAAAACAAAATAATGGCAGAGATTGGTGTAAAATTAGGTTTTTGTCATGATAACTCTACACCGTACTATCCTCAGGCCAATGGCCAAGTTGAGGCTATAAAAAAAGTATTAAAAACAATGCTTCAATGGATGGTATGGCAAGCCAAGTCAAACTCGCATTTGCAATTTTTCTCTGCACTCTAGGCCTACAGGACTACTGTCAAAACTTCCACCCATTTTACACCTTTCCAATTAGTATACAGGCTAGAAGGTAATCTCCCAATAGAATGTGAGATCCCTTCTTTAAAACTTGTTGTGGAACTATTTCCCAACACTACTATAGATGAAGAAAGATTCTTGTATCTAAACAAACTTGATGAAACTCAATGCGATGTTGCCTTAGCTAATGAGGCACATAAACAAAAAATGAAATTTCAATATGACAGGACTGTCCAACCCTGTTCCTTCAATGAAGGAGACCTAGTATTTACTTATGACTAGAAGCATGACAAGCTGGGGGTAGGCAAATTTGAGCCTATGTGGCATGGGCCCTATATTGTCAGTCACGTTTTAGAAAAAAAGGCATACGAGTTGGTTGATTATGATGGGATACCTTTGGGAGAGCCCCAAAATGGGCTCTACCTCAAAAGATACTATGCCTAGGTCATCTAGCATAGGGTCTTTGTAATATTGTTTATAGTTTTTTGTGTGTCTTAGCTTCAAGAAGTGTGTCTTTTGTGTGATTAAAAATGTGTTTGTTCATAAAACCATACTTATGCATGTCTATTTTCTGATGGACAAATGACTTCTTTCACTGGTTTTGTTGATGGTGCTAATCAATATACACTTAACCTTGCATCAGCAGCTTGAGTACATTACTCTCCTACAAGTGGCTGGTGAGTTCAAGGGGTATTCTTTTAGGTCCCTCCACCAACAATCTGGTAGAATATCAAGCCATGATCAAATTGTTGATGGAATCCCTAGCTAATGATGTAAGGGAAATTAGGGTTTAACTAGACTCTAAACTAGTTGTCCAACAGCTTAATCGAGTCTACACCATCCAAAATCCCCTGCTTCTTCGTACTTTCCAAAGAGTTAGTTTGTTGGAGAGCTCTTTTGAGAAAGTTGCATATCATCACATTTCGAGACATTTAAATGTTGTGGCAAATTCCCTAGCTAACTATGTCTTATATTGGCATATTGCTCATATTTAAAAGTCCATTTGAAACATAAACAATACATGTAAATTCATAAGTAGATGATCATTTCACACGTCACATTTTCTGCACACATAACTGTAAATATAAAATTTTGTCACATATAAAAACTGTAGCACCGAGATACAAAAATTCGGCTGAAGCATCTCTAGCTTTTAGTGCCCTAAAAGTTCAATACTATAAAAAGTTCAGAATACACATATATATAAGAAAAAAATATGAATCTTCGAAGATTTTAGTAGTACATATACAAAAAGTGAAAATCAAAGCAGACTAATCCTCATGATGCTCACCTATAGCGCATCTGTCCCATCTTGACAGAGCACCGTTGTGTGCTCTTCCTGATGGCCAAAGACCCTACGGGGAGGAAAATTTGGTTTTCCAAGTCAATCCAAAGCCCTATTGCGATGGTTAATCCCCTATTCTACCATTTCAAATTAATAATCTACCCTATATATTTGCTTTAAACAATTAAAAATTATTTTATGAACATGAATTTAAAAATGGAAAAGAAACAAAATGACATTTGTTGAGCATAGAAGGGAAAAGAATCAAATGCTTACCTCTTCCACGAAGAATGAAGAAACAATGAAGTGAAGCACCCTTTCAAAATCACCGGTGGGAACTCTTGCTATCAAATCCAACTACCAAAACTCATGAATGGTAAAAACAAAATGGTAAAAGTATATTACCTACTCTTTATATTTATAAAATATTTGGAGTTTTCAAAAATTCATTATAATTTATTTGTTTTTGAAATCCAAATTATTTCATTGAAAGTGGGTTTTTGTTTTTTATTTTCTATAGTTTTGATAAAGTGACTTTTATTGGTGTCTTTTGAGTTTTTTCAGGTAAATATTGGGTTACGACTACGATATAAGATATTTTTTGTATTTTTCGAGCTTAGAGCAAGACTGAAAAATTACTGAGCGTTGTTTTACACTTTTTACATGCTCATTAAAATTCTAGTAGAAAGGTGTCGAGTCTACTTTTTAACATTTTCAGACTCATTAAAAGTGGATTATGAAAAAGGAACCTAGTTTGGGAGTTATATTTAATCTCTTTTCAGTCTCCTCCAAACACAAAAGATTGCCAAGTGAACTTGTTATGTTCATGCTTGTAAAATAATAAGAACGGTTGACTAGTCGGGGGTACGTTATCTCTTTTTTGGACCGACTGGCCTTATTTACGAAAAAGGACCTTTCGGAGTCTTCTTAGTCATTTCAGACTCTCTAAATAGGAAACGACAAATGATATTGATTTTGTCGGACTTGTAAAACAAAACGATGAAAGGCCCTATTTGGGAACGAACCCCTCCTTTCTCAAGTTCATGAAAAATATGAGAATGGACTCGTAATTTGATAAGATTTAACGAGTGTTTGATACCCTCTTTGGACTCATAAAAATGAAAAGAGGAACTCACCTTTCGATGTGGGGAAATCAAAGAAAAGGGGAATGGTTTTAATTTGTTTTTATGGAAGTAATCTACAGTCTACCTTTGAACATTGCACATGTCTGCATTTGCATATCTGAACAGTTGGGTTTTCATGTTGTCTCTGAGTCGATCTACTTTTGTGAGTCACCTGACTCATTTGAGTCAATTCAAAGAATTATTTTTCATATTCCTTGCATTACACCTAGTTCTATTATCATTCAAGTCAATTCTTCCAAGTCATGTGCCGTGCCATCAAAATTGTTCAAAGGATGTCTCTCCTAGAAAAATAACTCATCCATAACTTCACTTGTCCTTAAGAGTCATTCATATCTAAGTCAGTCCCGTTACTTCAAATCAAATTTTTTCCTAGTTTTGTGTCATTGATGTGGGAATCATCATGGCCCTCTTGTGACAAGTCTATTCCTGTTGAATTCAAATCATTATCCAAAAGTTAGACCTAGAGGCCTAAAAAGTACCTTGAAGCCTACATGCCTCAATGGCAGGTTTTCTCATTTTCATCAGTAGGTTTTCATCAATGACCTCTGATTGGAAAATTCCATCAAGTGTTCGACATCAAAACATTCATTCGCACTTGAGGGAATGTACTAAGATACCTTTGGGATCATTGACATCAATGGTGATTTCCCTCTCACTTGTTAATAGTTGACATCAATGACTGGTAATCAAGTGGTTTCTTCCATGTTCGATGTCAAGACATCTATTCACATGGTTAGAATCCTATCATTTGGGGATCGAAATGAAGACCCATAGTGGTTAGGATTTTCCATCATCATTGCCTATGCTCAGGTTGCGTTTGGAGATCATTTAGAGTCATGACACAGATCCACATTGTATGTTTGGTGGCTGTGTTATGTATTTGAGGTTAAGAGGCATGGATCTACTTTGTATGTTCCGTAGCTATGTCCTACCTCCTATAGTAGTTTTTCATGGATCTACAGTGTATCATTAGTAGCCATGACGTAGTCATCATCATAGATATGTAGTGTATTGGTCCACGGCTATGATTGGTTTGAATAAAGTCAGTTACTGGTCCAGTATGAGTTTGTCTCTCTTTGCCTCTGTATCAGATGGAAAACTTGCAAACTATTTCACCTATCACTTCCTTCTAGCTTCATACTTTGAGGGGCATTCTGTTTCACCTATAAATCTCACATTGCTTCTAAGCCCTTAGGATAATTTCACATTGCCTTTCAACCTCCCAGGAAGCCTGGATTGACTCACCTTGGTCACTTTTTTCCCATACTTAGAAGGGACAACACCTTCATGTTTTTTAGACAGATCACCGACAACACTTGTCTCAGTTGACCCATAAGCATCACTTTCTCCTTTCTTTGGAAAAAAAACCTATATCAGCACCTTTTTCAATTTTTGCTAAGAGTGTCGGTGGTCATAAAATGAGAAAAAAAAGTTTCCAGAAGCTTCCATGCAGAAAACTCCATGGGGTTAGTTCCTATATGCTTGGGAGAGGTGGCGTTCACCTTCATCACCTATAGGGATTTCATTCTATCCTTTTTCCAAGTCATCTCTTGAGTTCTAGGCCTATAAATGAAGCCTTCATGATGAGAGTGGAGGAAGCTAGAAAAAGAAACCTTATGCTATTAGTTTGAATCCTGAATCAGAGGAAAAGTAGAGTTAGCTTATGGTTAAAGAGGTCTTCATAGTTATAGAAGATTGTAGAAATTCTTGTTGAGATCAAAGCCATCAACATCAAGGATTTTTGGTTGTACTTCTTTCTCATCCATAATTAATACAAAGACATTTCCCTTTTCGATATTTGATGTATTGATTTTAATTAGATATTATTAGATTCCTTTATCACTAATATGAATAATCAATATATCATGATTCTCTCATCTTGTTTGTTGTCTTTTGATCTGTCTTGCAGGTGCTGATCCATTGGAAGGACATTTTGGAGAAAAGACAAGACATCCAAGGTTGAGGTATATAGTATTTCATGTTAGTTAATTTGATTGTTTAAGGGAAGGATATGTTGTTGTGTCTTTTTGTTCTATATTTGTGATTTACTTTATAGAGGAACAAGTAGTGTCCTCACTGATTGAGAATTCCTAAAAATAGTTCAAGTGAAGCGAACATGAAATTCGGTCGTACGAAGAGGAAGGGTCTTGCGACGAAGAGGAGGACTATAGCCCTATTTCGGAAGGATCAGAAGATTCTGAGGATTCTAAGGGAACATCAGGGTCGAGACATAACTACATAACCCCAACAATATCACCAGACATAATATTTAGAGTTTCATCCCCAGAAAATACTGCTAATACAGGTAGTGTTAGCCCTACGACTAGTGTGCGAAAAGGTACACCCCCTGTGAATTATGAACCAGAAAACCCTGACGCCAACTCAATAGCTACGATAGATGTTAGATTACCCTCATTCAATGGGAATGGAACAAAGGACCTAGAGAAGCATTGGTTCCTATGTGAAGTTGTTTGAATGGTAGGTTTAGTCCACAATGCAAACATAAAGAAAGTGCAAATGATCACGACCTTGAGGGATCGTGCACTAGACTAGTTCATGAAATTATATGCCACACCAATCGGAACACTGCAGAAGACCCTTGAAGAGATCCGAGCTGCAATGATCTTTGAGTTCAAGAAACTTAAATCGGAGTCGCAATGTATTACTGAGATTAAGGTGATTAAGCAAGCTCCAGTAGAAACCATGTGAGACTTTGATCAGTAGTTCAAGATGCTGATGGCTAAAGTAATTTTCCAAATGTCTGATGTGCAGTATAAAGAGTGGTTTATTACTCCGCTACTACCACACATCCAAGGGTCATTAATCCATCAAAATATTGAATCATAGACATAAGCACTAGAACTGGAAATGAAGGTAGAGGCCTCTCCCATTGGTGATGGCGCTGCATGAATGGTATAGATCTAGTCACAGTTATCCAATCTGATGATACAACTTCAAGACATCAAGAAGGGTAAAGAAGCACAAGAATATTTATGGTGCACAAAATGTAGGATGGATGGACACACTAAGGATAATTATCTGACCTTCCTAAACTACATCACATCAGATGCACCCAACCCATTAAATGGCCATGGCTTACCATGGTGTCGCATATTCCAGTCAAGAGGCCATCATGCTGAAGAATGTTTATATTTGCAAAAAGTTGTAAGTGCCCCTGCAAACTTATTTTGTAAATTTTGTAAATCAGAAGTACATGATGAGAAATATTGTGGAGCATATCAACTCTTGAAAGAAAATTCTATCGACACCTACTTAATGAAAAATGAAGGGTTCACTTAGAATAAACATGCACAAGCCTCGTATCATCCTGGGCAGTTCCCACCTAACCTGTACCAACCACTGTACATGTAACAAAATCCCTATCAGCAACACTACCAATAAAACCAGTACCCACCAAAACAACCACACCCACAAGGAAGGGGTGGCAAAAACTTCAGAGGAAGAGGTGGAGATGGAGGATTTGGCAGAGGAAGAGATCAAGTTACGTGCTATAACTATGGACAATCAGGTCACTATGATAGAGATTGTTTAGAGCTTGCAAAGATATGTTCATATTGTAAGGGGCAAGACCATAATGCCAAACAATGTCCACAGCTAATCGCAAAATGGAAAGAAAGGACCATTGTAGCACCTAACCCTCCTCAGAACCTGAACCCAAATCCAAATGTGAATGTTTAGATGATTTCAGCTGAACCACGAGACTTGAAATTCGCTGTTGTAACTCGAGGAGGTGCGATGACTGGAGCATACTAGGATAAACTACAAGAGCAACCATAGGCACAAGTGAGACTAGGGACGCAAAAAAAGGAGACAACAACCATACAGAAATAGAAAGAAATATTTTGGGATGTACAATCAGAATTCATTAGCCCAGAAGTACCTTCAACCTTCGTCGAAGTCAAGGACATGCCTGAACAGTTTGAACACATATTGCAAAAGAAGGCTCCACCAAAGTTTAGTAAGATCATAACCTTTCTACCAAGTTGTTTAACACTAATTGTTATAGCTTATTTTACCACACATGGTGAATCACACTTTTATGGCCTTCCCTATCCCTATGCAGACTCCTTAGACCCCATGGACCATTTTTGTTCCTTTGATGTTTCCTAGATCATCCCTAAAAACATGCTTAAATTTCCATACGTGACTTTTAAACCCTTTATCACATATATACACGGGTTTGACCTCTAAAACCACATACATCGGGATGTGTGAAAAAGGCCAAATTTTTGTGGAGTTTTCCTTGATGTGGATCTGACTCACTAGTCTCTTGGCCTTCCATATGCCTTGAGATCGCTCGGATTCGACCTTTCATTACCCCATTGAAGAGCTATATAAGGAACCCTTTGGATACATTGAAGGCATATGAGGAATTGTGAGCAAGAAAACTATAGTTCATTGTTTCTAGAACTTGTGCTTGAGTTTACATCCCCTTTGTCCCTTGGAGCACTTTTGTATTCTTCCCAAGATTGCCTTTTGCTTGTGAGCTTGCTATCGAGAGATGGAGGATTGAAGTGGTGGAAGCCCAAGTGGGGGACTCGGTTTCACTGATTCGCAGACTTGTCGACAGAGGTTGTATTCATTGTAATCTCTAATTTTATATTAATAGAAATATCTTTTCCTATCCAATAATGTGTGTTTGAATGAATATTTTATCCATGGATTATTTCAAATGCTTATATGTTATTGATTATACATGCTAGAGTAGAGCTAACACAATTATATATAGCATGCTTGTCTTGTTTATTGAATGTTGAGGAAGCAATTTGTCAATTCAAGTTGGAGTTGTAAAGCTTAACGGGGATCTACATCAACCATCCGGAATAAGGTACAAATCAAGATCCTTTAGTATTAGTTGTTTGATTTCTATTGTGTATAGGAAAGGATTGATTTCTAGAGTTAAGCTGTCTGTTGTGGTACCCCAAGCCATAGGAATTTCTCTCTGTAATAGAATTGGCAACTCCACTGGGGAGTTCCTAGTAGTTTTCCTTTGAGGGTTTTTATCGGCATTCAATGTTCTTGAATTGCTCTTATTTCCTTGTTTATGTGTCGGGTATGGGGGCAGGTTTGCTTGGTAGTGTCTGATTGGTGTGAAGTTTGTCTCAACTTGTCTGTTTGCCTTTATTTTTGTACATTTCTCTTCCTGTACGTGAGTTTTTAACTTACAGTTGTGTATACATGCGGCTTTGACTTCTATATCCGCGTACATACATGGGTTTACTACAAATAGTCGCATATGCCCTTAGTTTTTCCTTCTAGAGGAAGATTGATTGTTGCTAGGTGAATTTTGATGATTGCTAAGTCTCCTTTGATACTGCTAGAGTCTGTATACACCTCTGTTTCTAACCAGAGACATTTTTTTAGGGTAAATTTCTTTTTTAAGAATGTTCTTGTCATTGCATTTTCAATTTTTTGTTTTGGGATTAGTGCATTAGATTTATTTTACCTTAGTACTTTGTGTGAGTGTTGTTTGATTGTTCTTGCCAATTCTGGGGGTAGTAGAATCATCCTTTTGCTTTAGTATCTCATTTTTATTCAAAAAATCCAAAAATATTTGCTTCTTTGCATCATTATGCATTGCACTTTGCATTTCGCATGGTACTTGCACTATATTTCTGTAGAGTATTAGTCAGGATTTCATATATGAATGATTGCATTTGTCATTTGAAGAAAAAATTTGCATTTCACGTAGTAGCACGCCCTATTTTTCATTCGACACAATGCATTTGCATTGATTGTTAGGTGTGCATTTTACTTCATGTTGCATCATAACACCATTGGTTGCATGTCCATCTACCTCTTTTGAGTAATAAATCAAATAAAATCAATGCTTAATTAAAATGGATTACACTATTTTCTTTGATAGGGTACACCAACAAGATTAGGTTTTAGGGTCTTGGAATAGTTCATTGTGAGTAAATTCTCCAAGACCACTAAAAAACAACATGTATGTGTCTGTCCATGTGAGAGTGTGAAATTACTTGATATAATTAGTGTTTCTCAGGATCCTCTTCTCAAAATGGAGTTAAGTACGAGGAAGTGTGAGAGGTTATTGATTGGGATGACCCCTAGTCATAACTGAGTAGCACCAAAGATATTTCTAGGATTGTATTCATATCTGGGGGCTCTTTCGAGAGTTTTGGGCTTTGCTACCCTGCCAATACAGTCAATACCGCCTGCGAATATCTACCTGAGCATTGATTATATTGAGGTGACCTTAGTTTCCTTACCTAGGATATCGAGGGGGTACTTTGCAGGGGTTATTCTGTGGGTGTCCTGGCCAGGTTGGGGTCGAACAGCACAGTCGCTTTACGCATTGAAGCTGAGGGCCACAATAATTGGTTAGAAACCTCTACTTGTTGTGTATAGGAGAGTCTCAAGCCTCTCCTAGGTGAGACATACCTGCTTCATTTAGAGCTCACTTATCCTACCCTTGATTGCTTGTGTTTGGCTTTAGATTTTATTAGTGTATGCTTTTTGCACATTAGCTTGCCTAGGATTTGCATAATTAGTGAGTCTTTTGCATTTTTTTTTGAGTCATTGTGGATTCGGGTGTGGCTTCTCGCCATTCTCATCATTTAGCAGGACTTCTACCTTCTACATCTCCTCCTCCTTTGGGAGAGATAAACACATGGTCTAGGCGGACCACTTTGCACATTGATTCACACACGATGGGAGATCATGAAGATGGTATTCCTAAGCTGTCTTCTCCAACTCAAGTGGAGGATGGAGAGTTTACTCCTACATTTAATCCTTCACTTGATATACCTGCACATTCTGGGTTTGATCCTTCACATGAAATACCTACTCACTCTAGCTATGATCCCTCATTCACAGGTTACCGGTATTGGATGTCGGGTGACAAGACTCATCATGAACCCGCAAGTACTAGTTATGGTAGTTATGGTATGTTTGGTATCCCTACACATGATCTGGAATTTCATGTCAAGTCGGAGTTTGAGCTTAACACTACGCCTGGGGGCACTCCTATTCCTTACCATGTGGAGAGGTTTGGGAGCATGAGTCACATTGTACCTTCCATTCCAGCGGTGGAATCTACATCACATATTCCTCCTAGACCTAGTGTTAGTAATCCTATCAGGATACCAGAACCTCGACAAGCGACTATAGGGAACACCACATACATAATTTCACATGTCCCTTCGTCCTCTATTCCTTGTTCTTCGAATGCTATTCCTCCCCCTCACTCACATGGTCCTTCGGGCCGGAACACTGCTATGAGTCATGTCCATACTGCTGCTACTCTCACAGTTTTGTCTTAGAGTCGAGTACCTCCTGTTGTTTCGGGAGGTCATATTCCTACTTCTAGAAGTAATGTTACTACTTTCATAGCATATATTCCTACTTATGGAGTGTCTCATGGGACATCTCATGGGATGTCTTATGGACCTTATTATGGGATGCAATATGGGAAAGGTTATTCACCTTATGGGTATGGGTATCAACAGCCCGCTTACTCTCTGAATTATGGCTTCGTAGCCCCACATAGTCAAGGTACACCACATTATGGTGCTTCCATGCCACCCTACACAGGTCAAACGGGAGGAGGTAACTATGGTCAAGGCCATGTTGGTTATGGTAATCAGGCTTATGTGAACCAAAATTATCAGGGAGCGAGGCATCGACCTGCTCATCCTAGGCTCCGTTTCCTCACAATGAAAAATCTTCCTGACTTGTCGAGACTGATGAACGATCCCATATCTCATGACCCGGCTTGGCCGGCTGTCCCTAATAAGCTTCCCTCGGACATTCCCAAATTCGAGGGAAAACCAAGAGAAGATCAAAGTGAACATGTTACTAGATTTCACCTATGGTGCTCTTCAAATTCCTTACAGAAAGATTCAATCCATTTAAGGCTGTTTCAATGCACCCTTACAGGGCCTACCACGAAATGGTATATAGAGTTACCTAGGGGGGCATTCGTGTTGTTCGATGACCTAGCTATGACTTTTCTCAACCACTTCTAGCTACCAGTGTGTTACGACGTTGGTACAGAACTCTTGTCGACATTTCGGCAGGATAATTACACGCATATCTCGGACCATATACAAGAGTGGTGTAGATGAAAGAGATTGATTAAAGCCTTCATACCGCTAGAGTTTCTCCTAGAATGGTTCCTTAAATCATTATTGCCTTATATAGCGAAGGATGTTTCTACTTCTAGAGTTCAAAATGAGGAACAAGCCATTTTTAGGGTGCAAGAATTAGACTTGATTTATGCTCAATCTAGTTTGTTATATGAGATCATTCCTAATGCTCTACGTTCTAGTTTCAACCCTAAGGTTAAACCTGGACCACATGTCGATGGCATTGTTGGTTGTACGAGTGCCAAACCTATGGATTTGGTTGTGAAATAGTTCAGTCAATTATATATCAACCAATCTACCTCGGGACAAGCTACGGCTTCGTCTCGACCCACCCAAATGGTAAGTGTGGTTTCGGTACAATCCTCGGACCAGAAGGGTAGCCAACAACTCGAAAGGAATAAAAAGAAGGGTAAAAACAATCGTAAGGGTGGGAATAGAAATGAAAATTCCAACTCTAATGACAAGAATCCCCGAAATGATGGGGGGGACAAGCAGCCTAAACGTAAGGTTAAGTTTCCTTCCAATTTGTGTAAGGATGACCACCTCACTCACTTATGCCCTCGGATTGATGAAGCCTTGAGATTCATAGCACAGGGCCCAGCTATGCTGACCAACCCTTTACCTCATAATCAAAACATGAAGTCAAGCACCCATGATCAGTCTGGTGGTGATCAAGATCCACTGGAGACTAGTGGTCATGGTTGCATCAACATGGTCCATGCTACTAAGGTTGTGACTCATGTGAAGGACTATGGTTCATCAAAACCCGACCTTGGAAAGGAACCTGATCCACCTAGGAGTCCTTTGCGTGTTGAAAAACCTGTGGATAAACCTAAAGTTGCACCTCGCATTCCTAAGGGAGTCCTTAAGTGTTTGGGGCACAATCCTAATGCCCAAGGCGCCCAGAACTATTCTGTTGTCAAATATTTGGGCCACACTCCTTGTGTGATGTCTGCACTTGAAGTACTTCAAAGTTGTCCTTCACAAAGGAAGGATTTTATTTCTGCCCTAAGTGTGAACGATGATAATTCTTCATCTGTGATCAAATTTGAAACCGCAGGACTTCAGCCTCACTTGCCTCACTATGTGTCTCTCTTGATTCACGTAGAATGTCTTAACATGACCATCAAACGCACTATGATTGATGAAGGCGCTATTGCTTTCATGATGTCTTTGGCATGTTGGAAGGGTTTGGGTTCCCCAGAGTTTTCTAAATCCAGTACCATGTTGACTGCTTTTGGTGGAAGATCGTTTCGATTGCATGACATTATTCCTTCTCTTAAGGTCTGTTTGGGGGGGAAGACCGTTGTGATAGATGTCAAGGTGGTTGATGCACCCCTTGACTACAATTTGTTGATAGGTAGGAATTGGATGTACAGTATGCAAGCCATATATTATTCTCTATTTCGAGTTGTATGCTTTCCATTTAATGGGAAGATAGTTACGATTGATCAAACGTCATTCAAGAATCCACATGTTACTGCATCTTCGGGAGCTTCCATCCCGATTGTAGAGCACTCTTAGCTGGAAATTGGGAGTGTGGGTGTTGGCTCAACCTTTAAAGGTTGACTCTTGCCCCAACAGAGTCACCAATTCTATTACGGATAGAAATTCCTATGGCTTGGTGTTATACACCAGATTGGCACCTCTCCATCCGAGTGTCGAATTTCCTTATGTCGGCACGCAAAAGGACACTTATGGATTGAGGTTTGCCTAGAATACTATAGCTTTGCTTATTATGGAATACATTTCTGCCTTTACCTTGCCAGTTACTTTGCCTTTTTAGCCATGTTAAGATGTATGCGTGCCTCTTGATATTGACAACTCGCGCATCACTCGCGAGTCTCCCTTGTAGCAAGTTGCGCATCCTTGTATGCGCGGGTTGCTCTTCTATATAGTCGCGCATCACTCGCGGGTTGCTCTACTGCAGACCCGCGCATGTGTATCTTAACCTTTTAAACTTTAAAACACGCGTTAAGTAGAGATTAGTTATGTCATAAAACTGGATTTCCTTAACTGCTGTAACTTCTCTAACCTTCGAAATACCTTATTTCATCCATATAAATAGAGGTAGGAGAGGCCATGAGAGGGACTTTG
>LPNX010284617.1:0-28142 GCA_001517045.1 Pseudotsuga menziesii | reverse complement strand
AAACTTGCTGTTATATACTTGCTGAACATTGTGCATCTCTATTTCAACCCCAGTACGTTGATGGCCTCTTAAACCCTAGCCATAGGACACTTTCCTTTACAACACTTGGGGTACCACAACAAACAGCTTAACTCCAGAAATCAATCCTTTCCTATATTCAAGAGAAATCAAACAACTAACACTAAAGGATCTCGATTCGTACCTTATTTTGGATGATTGATGTATATCCTCATTGAGCTTTACAACTCTAGCTTGAATTGACAAATTGCTTCCTCAACATTCAATAAACAAGACAAGCATGCTATATATAATTGTGTTAGCTCTACTCTAGCATATATAATCAATAACATATAAGCATTTGAAATCATCCATGGATAAAATATTCATTCAAACACACATTATTGAATAGGAAAAGATATTTCTATTAATATAAAATTAGATATTACAATGAATACAACCTCTATTGGCAATTCTATGAATCAAAGAAACCGAGTCCCCCACTTGGGCCTCCACCACTTCAATCCTCCATCTCTTGATAGAAAGCTCACAAGAAAAAGGCAATCTTGGGAAGAACAAAAAGTGCTCCGAGGGACAAAGGGGATGCAAACTTAAGCACAAGTTCCGTCCACAATGAACTATAGTTTTCTTGCTCTCAATGTCTCATATTCCTTCAATGTATCCAAAGGGTTCCTTATATAGATCTTCAATGGGGTAATGAAAGGTCAAATCCAAGCAATCTCAAGGCATATGGAAGGCTAGGAGACCAGTGAGTCAGATCCACATCAAGGAAAACTCCAAAATAATTTGGCCTTTTGCACACATCCCGATGTACGTGGTGTTAGAGGTCAAACCCGCGTATATACGCAATAAAGGGTTTAAAAGTCGCGTATGGCAATTTAAGCATGTTTTTAGGGATGATCTAGGAAACATCAAAGGAACAAAAATGGTCCATGGGGTCTAAGGAGTCTGCATAGGGACAAGGAAGGCCATAAAAGTGTGATTCACCATGTTTGGTAAAATCGGCTATAACAGATTCCCCCTAATGTGTGAGGTCAGAGGGGTCATACGATGGCCGAAATACATTATAATTCCATTCCAGAAATGAAGTGATGAAGAACCCAGTGGAAGAACTAGCCATCCAATCAGCACTATACAATGATACAACTCTGCACATAACTGCAAATAGATATAGCAGTCCCGGATACATAAGAGTACAATGGCCATGAATAGGCATGATACAATATAACATGTGTGGTCATTGCCACGTACAATATACACTGATCAAAATATCCATAATGAAGATATACAACGGATCAAGATCTCCTTAACGGCTGGAAATGTCTAACATATACTGGAATCAAGTCATGAGAGCTGAAATCTCATGAACACTTGCATGATCAAGGAGATAGCATACATGGGATGCCACCAATCTGTAAGGTCTTCTACATAAACCTCTACGAGTACATGTCCTACTATGTGAATAGAGGTATTGAGGTCAAACATAGTATCCCATCATCTGATTACTGGTCATTGATGTATACCGTTAACAGACATGAGATCACCCACCAATAATGAAAATGGGAATCAAGGTACTAGAGTGCAAACTAACAAGTGTGAATAAATGTCAGTGATCGGATCCCTTCCCAACTAGCCATCCGATGTATCAGATCACTATTTGACAATGCTTCTGACACCTCGGTGGACCAATATTCATCTATATTCTGATGCCTTATCGGATCCATATTCATTTGTCTTTCGATGCCATATCGGGTCCATTTTCATCTATCTTCTGATGCACCTCGGCTGATCAATCCTCTATCTTCCAATGCATGGGTTGGTCGATATTCTATTATTTTCTTACACCTCAGTGGGTCGATCTTCATTTCCCTTCCAACGCTTCAGCTCAATCTTCCACTGCACTTCGATGCTTTGGCTTGATCTTTATTTTTCTTCCGACGCACATCGAAAAACTTCTTCCAAGAGACATCGAAATTTTTTTTTCGATATTTCCTATACTTAGAAAAATTTATGAATTTTTCTTTCTTCTCCTCTTCTTCTTCTTTCTACTATGATTTCCACTCCCTTCCAGTGATCCTTGCCAACACCTCGGATTCATCTAGCTGAGACCTCTGGCTCGTCCCAGCTAAGAGCTTTGGCTACTCCTAGCTGAGAGCTTCGGCTCCTCCTAGCCGAGAGCTTTGGCTCTGCTTCAACGAATTCCTTCCGATGATTTTTATACTTAGAATTTTTTTTGAAATTTTCCTCATTGTTTTCCATGTCGGCTAGGTATTAGGTTGTTAGCCGAAGTATTGGCTCCTCCTAGATGAGACCCTAGGCTCCTCTCAGTCGAGATCTTCGGCTCCTCCTAGCCGAGACCATCGTCAAAATTTCAAACTTGGACAATTTTCAAAATTTCTTTCTGCTTGGTTTCCTTACCAGATGGGATTTAGCTTAAGTACTCCGAAATATCAGATGGGCATCTGATATTTTTCATACTTAGAAATTTTCAAAATTTTTCTGTTAGCCTGTGTTCAACAGGGATTAGTTCTACCTCTGATAGCTGATTTTCTTGGCCCATAAAGGCCCAATATTGCAATCCTAAGGCTCTAATACCACACTGTAACGTCCTCGACCCTCCGACTGGTGAAGAGGATGCTACCATACCATCATCTATCTAGGAAGCTAGCCCCATGAACATATACATAAATACCGAAATGCTTTGAAACTAAAACATGGATACATCATTACCATTCAGCGGAAGTAAAACCATACATTCAAGCATTCGACATGTTCATTATAATTCATTAAATAGGAAATACAATTGCAGAGATGAAATAGACAAGAATACTTATCTTTGAATGAAGCTCCCCACAACCAGCTACATCGCTGCAATGTTCCATCCAACAATAGGCCAGTGTGCTCCTTAATATCTATGCAACACTAAGCAGGATCACACATAGCCAAAGATACAAAACAATACATAGACAAGCCAATGTATTTGGGTTTATCAAGCCATCAGGAAGCTGGGAAAAGTTGACCACTAAGCTAGTGGGCTCACTGAAGAGATAAGGACACCTACACCAGAACTAGCCTGACTTCTAGGACACCCACACACACCCAACACAAGGAATCAGTCCCTTCTCTACTACATAGTCCCTCAGAACCTTACTTTCCTTCCAGTGCTATTCAGGGTTGTGGAGAAGAAAGCCATCCCTCTAGCTCTGTCTATGTGGATCCCGAACACACCAGGTTTATCAAGCATACCAAGCCTTCACTCCCACTCTAATACAATCCAAATACCAACCACTTGGTACACATAACGAAATTGAGCAATTCACAGCTCAGACTAAGCAAATAATATCAGAGTTGTTCTTGGCCCTATCATGGCCAAAACAACTCAACAACAACCCATACTCATGGGGAAAACAACAACCACGATCTCACCACTAAGGAAACAGGATAGACACAGCCCAAAATTGGAAAAGGAATCATACACAACAAACTCTTAGCATGGAGAGGGAAACGTACACACAGACCCACAAATTAAAGGAAATTGCACACACAACAACATCCAAAAATGAGATTTACACCTACAACAACTTCCATATGTTTGAGAGAGAGCCCAACATGACTGTCAGATGATGGGGAAAAATGTTTAGGGTCCAAAATCATGAATGAGAGTTGCACACAACCAAATCGTGAGGGTAAGGCGACACACACAGGGAAAATCATGAATTCCCAAAAATGGCTCTCCCGGCTCTCTGCGTGAGTGAAAATTTGAAGAATGGGGGTCGTGTTGGCTTCTCTTTCCCACGTGAGGGTCAATAAGCTCCTTGGTAGAGTGTGCATGTGGGAAAGGACTGATAGTCCTACCACACACCACTGTCCAGCAATAACTTCCCAACGAACATGAGAGGCTTTTAATTTGGTAGTTGGATGATTGAGACAAGGAAAGGTGAGTAAGTCAAAACGGTGGGTGACAACTAAATGGGTTTAACAGATGACACTTGGATTTTCCCCATTGGCCCCAAGGATTAAATAATTTCACTCCCTATCCTTAGGAAAATCATGCCCTTTTCATTATGGTTTCATTAACATAGCTGGTTGTGGGTATCATTAATTAAAATGCATGTTTACATGATTCCAAAATTAATATGTGCCAGTTAGCATGATATACCATCAGCAACGATTTTAATCGCCCGAACTAAAAAAAACTAAATCAATGGTGGGGATTCTACCTTTATCTCCACACCATGATTAATTACAATATATACATCATATACATTTTAGTGCAAACAGGGTCAAAACTGGGGTGTTACACCCAATCATCGTATGACTCCTAGTCATCATATTTCCCTGAATGTTTCGCATGTTCTTGTGGTTCCTTCCCCTTCTAGTTAGCTTCTTCCCATCATTGGTAAATTGGGGGGCATGGCTCTAGTATATACTGGAGTTAAGTCACTAGTTTATTGGGTAAGAACAGGTTGGTGACCATAGTTCCCATTCTGTCAAGTTCATTAAAAATCAAACAGATGCCTATAAGGAAAGTTCCCATTCTATGTCAATATTGTTAAAAAATGAAATGGATCTCTTCAAGCATAGTTTACCTATTGGTTTCAAGCTTGCATAAAAATGAAACCATTCCTGAGCATAGTTCATTTTCTATTTCAAGCTCGTTAAAAAATAAATTAGGTTTCCTTAAGCATAGTTTACCTTTTGGTTTCAAGCTTGCATAAAAATGAAACCATGTTTCAAGCATAGTTATTTTCTGTTTCAAGCTTGTGTAAAAGTGAAATAGGTTATTTTGAGCATACTTTATTTTAGTTTCAAGCTCGTTAAACCATGAAACAACCCTTTGAGCATAGTTCTTTTTCTGTCTCAAGATCTTTAAAAAATGAATCAGATACCCTGAGCATTTTTTCAACTGATCTTCGATCTCGTTAAAACAGTAAGATGGTGTGAGCTTACTTTTCATTTTTCGTGCTCTGGTTAAAACATGAAAACTAGTTTGAGCTTAGTTTATTACTTTTTCATGCTCTGGATTCAAACATGAAAAAGGTTAATACAGACTTATTTAAGCTCTTTTCAGACTCTTAAAATGTGAAAAGATAACCAAGTGAACTTGTCTTCTTGGCGCTCGTAAAAGTACCTAAAGAATCATCTTCCTAGAGATAGTTTACCCCTTTTTCGGACTAGGGGACACTACTTACGAAAAACGTACACTCCATCCAATCATGACTGGAAGAGTTCTCTTAGGTATTATTTTAGACTTTTTTGGGCCCTAGAGACTAAATGATACAAAAAAAAGATCCTTTGGAGTTTTCTTTAGTTTGTTCAAACTCTCTAAACATGAACTACACTGAATTTTGTTTCATTGGACTCGTTAAATTAAACATTGAAAGACCTTTTTTTGGGAACGAGCCCCTCCTTTCTCAGGTTTGTAAAACATATGAGTTTGGACTTGTCTGAAGGAAGCACTAAAACAAGTGTTTGTTACCCTCTTTGAACTCATAAAAATAAGAAGAGGCACTCATTAATCATGATGGGGAAATTATGGGAAAGGGAAATTTTTTTGCAATAATGGCAGTTGTTAGTCACCTTTGAACATGGCACTTGTCTGCATTTCATTCAGTCAATTGGGTATTCAACTTGTTTCCAAGTTGATCCACTTTCATGGTTCATGCCACTCCTTTGAGTCTCTCAAAGAATGCATTTTCCATTTTCGCATTGTGTTCCACCTCGTCAAGTCAATGCTACCAAGTCTTCGGTCATGCTGCCTTATGTTCAAAAGGGAAACTATTTTGAGAGTTTACCCCTACAGTCAAAACAAAGTTTTTGAGTAAGTTACTTTTGAGTTAGTTCTATGGTTACATCATACTCAAAATTCCAGAAATTTGTTCCAAGTTTCGTGTTTTCGATGTGGGATTCATCATGGCCCTCCTTCGACGAGACTATTCCTGTCAAAATCAAATCATCATTCGGGAACTAGTCTTATAAACAAGTAGAGTACCTTGAGATCTGTATGCCTCAATGACAGATTCTCTTTCTTTTGACATAGGCTCACATCATTTACCTTTTATTGAAAGTTTCAACTAAGTGTTCGATGTCAGATCATCTATTCACACTTAGGATATTGTACTAGGGTACCTTGGGAATCATTGACATCAATGGTGATCTCTCTCACACTTGTTAATAGTTCACATCATTGATCAGTAATCAAGTGGTTTCTACCATGTTCGACTTCAGATCATTGTAATCACATGGATAGAATCGTACTTTGTGGAAGATGAGATGAAGAACCTAGGTAGTTGTTAATCACTCATTGCTTTCCCTAGGTTGCGATGGAATATTTGTATGAGTCCTAGCATGGATCCACATTTGTATGTCCATGGTTGTGCTCATATTTGCATCTGTATGACATAGATCTACATTGTATGTCTAGTAGCTATGTCCAAATTTGAGTCTTCTTCACATGGATGTACGCTTTGTTTTAGTAGCCATAACTTTTTTGTATCTCACATGGATCTGCATTGTATTGGTCAGTACACATGTTGTGAGTCATTTGGGACATGTATCAAAATGTGTTGCAGAAATTTTGTGATGTTTGAGAAGTTCAGACCATTGGACCTTTGCCTCAATACTATACCTTGTTCTTTCAAACTATTATGCCTATAATTTCCCTCTAGCCATCAGACTTTGGGGGGCATCTATGTTACACTGAAATCTTGTCACCATCATGTTATGAGATAGGTATTCCCTTATTTGCTCCAATCCCTCAGAATTTCCCTAGAGAAATGACAAGAAAAATATCCCCTTGCAATCTTTCCTTGTTTTGAGATGGTAACGCTCCTCTTCCATTAACAAAAGGTGGTGATAGGGAAGCACCGCTCTTGATACATTAGCAAAGAGAGGTGCCACCACTCTTTTCCTCACTACAAGAAGTGTTACCCCCTTAACATTGCCTATTTTCATCATTGGAGGAGTAGTGCTTGAGTTTTAAAGGCAAAAAAAGAAGCTTCGAGAGGATTCTCGAAGCTGACCTCCATGGAGCCTCATCCCTATGGTTTAGGACCAGCTGGAGCTCAAGATCCTCCATTTTTGGATATAATCTCCACCTCACCCATGATATCCTCAACCATTCCTATCCGCCCATGCCTTTAAATACTAGCTCACCCCCCATGGGAAAAACAAGGAATAATTGTGTTTCATACCCAAACTCTGTCAAGATCATTCTTGAATATTTGGAGGCAAAGTGAAGTTAGAGGCAAGGAGCCATTGGAAGGAACTCTCAACACCAAGGCATGAAGGTTGTAGTCTCTCCAATCATTTCTAATAAAAAAATTATTTTCTTTCCCATATTTACTGTTTCATGTGTTTATATTTCTTGATTCCTTGGTCACAAGCATATATATAGTTGATTATATTGTATGCTATCATGTTTCTCTTGTTGTTTTCCATTTTTACAGATTTTTCTATGAGGATAGAAAGGAAAATTTTTGAGAGAAGTATTATGGCATTCCATTTAGTTGATTAACCAGATATAGGGGAAGTTTAACATTTGGCGTTTGTGTTTTGTTCTAGATCTAAACCATTCAGATCTAGGGAACCAACTCTTGTCTGCAAGAGGTGTGTATTTCCAGCTCACAAAATTGGTGACTCCACTAGGGAATTACTTTGAATTATGGATCATTGGTAAGTTGAAACCTCCACCTTCATTTTCAATTTCTAGATCTACTTCTCCATTCATAGATCTGTAAATATTCTTTGAATTTGATTATTTTTCCTCTGTCTATCTTTGGATCTTCATGTTTTTGGTTCATTGGGTTTTTTGGTGATTTTTTGGGTTCATTTTTCAGTATGTAACTTCCTTTTCTGTTTCTTTTTTATTTTTAAAATTTCCATCTCAGATACTACTCTTGAGCTGTGTTATAAGTGCGGTTTTGGATCTGTCATCGCTCTTCCTCTGACTTAAAGAAGCGGTGCCTATTCCCTTTCTATATCTTAAAGAAGTGGTGTTAGAGCTGGTAATTCCATGGTGTGAACCTACAAGAAGTGGTGTCACCTCTCTTTTGCTTTGTACAAGAATCAGTGCCAACTCTCATTTGTTGTGTACAAGAAGCGGTGCCACCTCTCTATTGTTGTGTACAAGGAGCGGTGCCACCTCTTTGTTTCTGTGTACAAGAAGTGATGCCAGGTATTATTCTTAGCCTTGTTTGGTATTTGATTCTTAAATGCTTCTTTTCGTATCTGAGATGCATGCTTTAGATTGTTACAGAGTTCCATACCTTTAATCCACTCCTATCACATATTTTGCTTGCTTCTTTAGTTTGAGTAGTGCTTGTTGTCTGTATAGTTAGGATTTTTTATAAGAGAGAGATAGTTTTGTTACATAGTTATGGCTTCTCCTTCGAGGACTACCAACCAAGAGACTCCTTTACCAAGCTCGTCTTTTGTGTCCCCTCCCTATGGGGATGTTGGTCCTCATCTCATGGCTACATTAAGCCTTTTTGGATTGACTATTGGATTACCTATTTGGTTATTCTCAAGTCCAATTATCCCATGTACACCAGTTGATTTTGATCCTAATCCTTCATCGCAAGAGCATCAACCTCATGTTGATCCCTCTCCTTCTTCACCAGATGTGTCTTCTCCCATTTCTCCCTCTTCTCCTATTGAAAGTTGTAGTACTAGTAGTCAAGTGGATAAGAAGAAGAAGAAAATGAAGATTAATAACAATAAAAACAAACAAAAAACCAAGTCTCAATGAATAATTCCTCCCAGTGCGAAGAGTGTTGATGTGCACACCCCAAGATTGTGTAATCCCAAATTCCCTTGTAGGATTTGCAAGGGTGATCACCTTTTGAAATATTTTCATGGTCTATTGTGTTAGAAAATAGGACCGCAGAGCAATAATATATATACAGTTAAATCATAAAAAATATGCAAAACACATTAAAAAATTACAAAGAGACACAAATATAACGTGGTTCACCCAAACGATGGGCTACATCCACAAAGAAATTGCTAGTCCTTTTATTATAGTCCACAAAGGTGAAGGGATACAACCTGTAGCAAAACCACTACACTTCCTCTTCATGCTCCCACAGTCTCTCTTCCAATACAAAATAATACCATACATAGTCATGTTACAATGCTTTCTTTTATAGGGGAAATACCATGGGAAAATACTACGGTTAACCTAATAACCATGGGTCCACAAAACTGTTAGCCAACACACATCCCAAAAAAAATTCTCGGGTCTCCGCCCCTGAACCCCTGTTTCTCGGGGGTGTTTCCCACAAACCCCAGTGTCTTGAGGGCATTTCCCCCAAAGCCCCATTTTTAGGGCGCTTCCTTGAACCCCAAGGCATGGAGAATGACTGTACAGTACACCTGGGTTACAAACATGAATGAATAATATCTCTCTATCTGGAATATTAGGCTCCATAATCAATATGGTCCTAATTTTAGAATAGGGGTCTAAGGTTTCCTGGTGAAATATATCATCAACCTCTAATCATCATGATGATGATCCCCCCTCAACCAGTGACTCTCTGGTTAAGAGTCGGAAGGGTAAAGTCAGAAATCCTTGCTTGCTATATAAGCACATGCACTTTACTTACCTTTGTCCTTGCATGGATGAAGGTTCTAAGTTTTTGGAAGATATTATTGTTTCTCGTCAACGGCTTCCAACAACTTATCATAAGTTGTCACTTGACATCCCATTCGTTGATAAAGTGGTCGAGCCAAATCCATCCTTGGTCAATCCCACTCTTCTGTTGAAGAGTGAAGTCAAAGTGGTCAATTCAGTTCTAACCTCGGTCGATCCCACTCTTCCGTTGAAGAGTGAAGTTGAAGTGGTCAATCCAAGTCCATCCTTGGTTGATCCCACTCTTCCTTTGGAGAGTGAATTCAAATTGATCAATTCGATGACATCCCCACCCGATCATTCTCTTTCGTTAGAAAGTGTTGAGACTGAAGTAGTCCCTTTGACACAGTCTTTGTCTTGTCCCTCTCTTCTAATTGAGAGTGAAAACCATCCTGCTAAAGTTTTTGTAGTTAGTTTTGATTATTCTATGCAAGAGGAAATTTTGTCTCTTTCAACAGAACCCTCTCCAAGTAGTGAGGTTATTTCCTTTGAGTGGGGTAACCTAACAAAATCTTGTCTTCATTCAAGTGTTCCTTTCTAGATATTTGTGTGAGTTACCACTAAGAGTATGCTCCGCACTATTATTGACGAAGGGGATTCTATTAGTATTCTATACTCTACTACTTAGAAAGCCATAGGTTCTCCTATTCTTATGCGAGCTACTGATCATATACTGGATTTTAATCGAAGACCTACATTGCCTTTAGGGATCCTTCTTCAGTTATTGTTGGCCACTTTTCCTAACTCGTGCGACCCAAGTTCTGTGCATCCCGCTGATCCAAAAACTACCTGAGATACCATCCTGGCAAACCAAGCCCCATCAGCAACACCTATGAAGCAGGCGCAGTTTCACCCGAGATATCTCTTAGATGGGTAACCACTAGAACCATGTTTCCTCGATTGTCGATGTAATGTCCCCAACCCTTTGACCAGCAAAGAGGATGCTACCATGGCGTTAACCATCCGGGCTACCAGCCCCATGAACATGTGAATTCATAAAAATACTGAAGTGCTGAAACCAAATGCCCTGACTAAACATACATACATGATCATTTATCATACACAGATGCAATTATTTATCATACACAGTGGAAGCAACATACATTCATACAAGCATTCATTCTACATGTTCATCATAATCATTAATAGTAAATAGGATTGCAGAAGTAAAATAGACAAGATTACTTATCTTATGATAACTCGTTCCGTAACCAGCTACATCGCTGCAACATTCCACCCAACCATACACCAGCGTGCTCCTTAATCTCTCAGCAAAGCTACCACCCTCGATCTGGACATGATTCTCCAAGGAATAAGGAACAAGTAGGCTTACACATAGCTAGGATACACAAAACATAGCCAAGCCAACACAGTTGGGTTTATCAGGCCATCCAGGAGTTGGGAAAGGATAAATGCTAAGCTGGTGAGCTCATTACTGAGCTAGGAACACCTACACCAGAACTAGCCTGACTTCTAACACACCCACACACACCCAACACAAGGAATTAGTCCCTTCTCTGCTACACAGTCCCTCAGGCCCTGCATTCCCTTCTAGTGCTATTCAGGGGTTGTGGAGAAGAAATCCATCCCTCTAGCTCTGTCTGTGTGGCTTACAAACACACCAGGTTTATCAATCAAACCAAGCCCCCACCCCTGCTCCCAATACAGTATGAATACCAACCATTGCATGCATGCAATTAATCAGCTGTTATAGCTTAAATAGGGAAAACGAATCCAAACAGTCTGCGACAGCCCCAAAGCGTAACAGCATACACAGCCAACAAACGTAGGGAACAACAACTTGTTCTACACAATCGAATTTACTAGGGAAAACTTATGCAACCCACACTGGGGAAGAAAATGCAGTCTCCCAGCTAGTCTGTAAGGGAAACTTGCACCAGAACCCAAAATGTAGAGAAGACCACAACAACACAACGTAAGGGAGACCACAGCAACACAATGAATCTTGAGGAGAACTACAGCAACCATAACTCACAGGAAGAACATGGTCCCAATCTCAACACTGAAAATGACAGGGAATTACATGGCCATAACAGTCTGTAAGGAGAGCATACAACCGAAAACGGGAATGGCCCTTCACAGGAAAAATTGTGGATGAAAGAGAACAACCCCCAGCTCACTGCGTGAGTCGAAACCAGGAAATATTGTGCATGAGAATAATTAACAGGCAATGGTCCCTGTGTGAGGATGAACAGCTCCGCCTATGCACATGGGTAAATAGACAATGGTGAGGAGGCATAGTAGTCGAAAGTGCGTGAGTGTTTCCACACCATCGTGGAGAGAGCGTCCTATCCCTAGAGTGATGGCGGTGGTTTTCTTTTTGCTTGCCATTGTGAGGTCAACCATGCTGGTGGAGTGTGTGTGTGGGAAAGGACTAACAGTCCTGCCACACTCCACTCCTAGCCATAACTACCCCAGCTAACAGCAGTAGCTCTTAATGGTGGTGGTTGGATAAAACAAGGAGAGATGACACATGGATTTTTCCCCCATTTCCCAAGGTTTGACATTCCCCCATCCTTATCCTTGTGAAAATCATTCCCATTTTCAATTTAGTTTATGTGAACATAGCTGGTTGGGGTTCATTTTAATTAAAGATGCATATTTACATTATGGCAAAACTTAATATATGTCGCATGCCCCGATATACCATCGGTGACAATCTAAATCCGAAACATAGCATAACCAATCAATGGTGAGGCCTTGGCCTTTAGCTTCTCACCATGATTATTTACAATATGTACATCATATACATCTAATGCAACAGGGTCAAAACTGGGGTGTTACATTCCCCTCCCCCTTCAATAGCACTGTCCTCAGTGCTTTACAAAATTGAACAAAATGATACACTGGTATTGCCTCAGTGTTCTGCAGAATTGAACAAAAATGGATGTGCCAATCGCATGGCATCCTCCAGCTCCCATGTAGCCTCTTCAGGTCCTTAGTGCTCCCATTGCCCCTTTACCTGCCCTATGGCCCGGTTCCGGAGCATGGTGACCTTCCTGTCGAGGATGTGCATTGGCTCGATTCAAAACTCTCCCTTGGGTTCCACCTGAATCACATCCCAATTTATCACATGGTTATGATCATGTACATATCTCTTAAGAAAAGAAACATGAAAATCATTATGAGCTCTAGTACTAGCAGGCAATGCAAGTCTATATGCAACTGGGCCTGTTCTTTCAAGCACTTCAAACAGCCCACAGTATCTAGGTGATAGCTTGGAACAATTTCCAAGCTTCAAGGAACTCTTCCTTTCCCTCACTCTAAGGTAAACATGATCCCCAACGCTGAACTCCCTGTTCACCCTATGCTTATCTGCATAGATTTTTTGTCTGTCATGTGCTGCTTTCATATTTTGCCTAATATTTACAACCTATTGCTCCATTTCCCTGAGAAATTCTGGTCCAAGCACAACCCTGTTCACTGGATTATCCCAAGTCATTGGTGTCCTACACCTTATTCCATACAAAGCTTCATACGGACTCATCCCCAAGGATGCCTGCTGTCCATTGTTATAAGAAAACTCTACCAAGTGTAAGTAATCTTCCCACTTGGTTGGTTTGTCCATCACGTACATGCAAAGCATATCTTCAACCACCTGATTAACTCTCTCTGTCTGACCATATGTCTGAGGATGGTATGCAGTGTTGAAGTTTAGCTTTGTACCCAAATCTGCAAACAACCCCTTCCAAAAGTTGGAAGTGAACTTGACATCTCTGTCAGAGACTATTGCCTTCGACAATCCATGCAATTTGAATATCTCCTTCATGAATATTTTTTCAATGTCATCATTCTTATGCATAGATTTAACTGGTATAAAATGTGCTGCCTTAGTCAACCTGTCTACCACAACCATGATGGAATCATGTTGTCTCCAAGTCAATGGCAATCCTGTAATAAAATCCATGGAAATAACTTCCCATTTCCATTCTGGAATTGGCAAAGGCTGCAACAAGCATGTTGGATGTTGATTCTCAACCTTTACTTGTTGACATTTCATACACCTTGAAATGTATTTAGCCATGTCCTTTTTCATTCCTGGCCAAAAGTACTGCTTTCTAGCTATAGAAATTGTCTTCTGATATATTGGGTGACCAGAATACGGAGCTTGATGGATTTCATCCATAACAACTCTCCTCAAATCTGCTACATTCAAAATATAAATTCTACCTTTATAAGTGAGAAGTCCATCTTCTTCCAATTTATATCCCTCATACCTCTTCTCAAGACTTTGCTGTTGCAATTTGTATTTTACCTACTCATACAATTCATCTCCAGCAACATGACTAACAATTTGCTGCCTCAAATCTAATTGGAAAATACTAAGAGATGCCACATGCATTTCCTGCACCTTCCTACTGAGTGCATCAGCTACCTTATTTTCCTTTCCCTTTATGTGCTTGATTTCAAAATCAAACTCACACAAAAACTCCAACCATCTTGCTTGCCTAGCATTCAGAGTAGGCTGGTCAAATAGATACTTCAGTCCATAGTGATATGTTCTAAGCTCAAATCTTCTACCCATCAAGTAATGTCTCCACATCTTGAGGGCATGTACTATGGATGCAAGCTCTAGATCATGAGTGGCATAGTTCTTATCATGTTCCTTCAGCTTTCTTAACTCATAACATATCACGTGGTTGTCTTGCATAAGGACTCCTCCAATCCCTTGTCTGCATGCATCGGTACACACCACAAAATATTTCTTTGGATCTGCAACCTTCAATACTAGTGCACTAGTGAGAATATTATTCAACCGCTGGAAACTTTCTTCACACCTCGATGTCCATTCAAACTTCATCCCCTTCTTTTGTAAAGAAGTGATGGCATGTGCAACTTTTAAGAATCCCTCAATGAATCTCCGGTAGTATCCTGCAAGTCCCATAAAATATCTTACATCTGTCACATTTCTTGGAGTAGGCCAATTCATAATGGCTTCAATCTTCTCAGGGTCCACAGATATACCCTCTTCTGAGATAATGTGACCCAAATACTGAATTATATCTCTATAGAAGTCACATTTACTTAGTTTTGCATACAGTTGATGCTCCCTAAGCAATTGCAATGCCAATATCAAATGCTCTTCATGTTCTTCCTCATTCTTAGAATAAACAAGAATGTCATCAAGGAAAACAAGAACAAACTTGTCCAAATACCTGCTAAAGACACTATTCATAAGGCACATAAATGTGGCTGGTGCATTTGTGAGACCAAATGGTACCACTACAAACTCATAATGTCCATACCTTGTTCGGAAGGTTGTCTTATGAATGTCTTCATCCTTGATTCTCACCTGATGGTAACCAAACCTCAAGTCAATCTTGGAAAATACCCTTGCTCCTCTCATATGATCAAAGAGGTCATCAATCCTAGGCAAAGTATATTTATTCTTCACAGTAACCTTGTTCAACTATCTGTAATCGATACATAACCTGAATTTACCATCTTTCTTCTTTACAAATAGAACTGGTGCTCCCCAAGGAGACACACTCGGGCAGATATACTTCTTTTCCAACAACTCTTGCAGTTGCATCTTCAACTCTAGCATCTCCGGTGTACTCATCCTGTAGGGTTCCTTGGACACTGGTGTTGCTCTTGGCACAATTTCAATTGTGAATTCAATGTCCCTCTTTGGAGGAAGCCCTGGAATCTCATCAAGAAACACATCCATAAATTCCTGTAACACCTGATAGTCCTCCAACCTAGGAGTTTCATCGCCTGTTTCCTCCAGAATTTGAGCTACATACAACTCACAACCCTTCCTACAAAACTTCTTTAACTGCATTATTGAAACCTGCCGTACTGAAATCACCTTTGGAATACCTTTCACAACTAATAGGTTCCCTTCTTCATTCATGCATTCAAAAGTCTTATTGTAACAGTCAAGCTTCACCCTGTGAGCTTCTAACCAATCCATTCCAATGAGAACATCATAGGAACCAAGCGGTAGAACATTCAGATCTACAGAAGTGACCAATCCATCCATGACCAATGGACATTTCTCTACCACTTCACTAACCTTTCTCTTAGTTCCAGTGGCTAGTTGAACTAACCAAGACTTCCTATGATTTACTTTCTTAAAAGCAAAAATCTCCACTACTCTAGGAGTAATGTAACTGTGAGTAGAACCAGGGTCAATCAAAATAGAAACAGATTGCTCAACAATCTTACCTGCTACCTCAACCACAGTTGACTGGTGATCTGCCTGGCGGTCCTCCAGTGATGCATAAATCCTAGGGATTGCCCTTGCTATTTGACCCACTGTTTCTACTTCTTGAATGTTGTAAGCTAGACTTGCACTCTCATTCTCGAGTGGACAATTCCTGTGCATGTGGGGTCCTCCACATTTCCAACATTGAAGTGGCCCTCTATTCTATTGTGGATCCTTAGGTTTTTCTCCTGTCACTCCAACTGGCTTACTCGTAGCTTGGGATGGCTACTTCTGCTGATTCCTGAAGTTAGAAGGTTTGAAACCTTTCTTTCTTTGGTCAAACTTCTCATTCTTCTTGTCCTTCCATGCCTTATGGTAATCAGGTTTACCTTTTCTTTGCTCATAACAATACTTAGCCTTCCTTATTTATTCTTCAAGAGTTATGGGTTCATAAAACTTGATTCTATCTTTGTAAGACTAAGGTAATCCACTCAAAAAATGCTGGACCTTCACTTTTTCATCTCTAATGTATTGGAGATACCTCAATAGCTCCAAAAACTTATTTGCATACTCTTCCATGGTCTTCTGTCCCAATCTTAGCTCATGGAACTCCTTAATCTTGTCATCATAATACCTGTCAGAGAGGTATTTTTTCTTGAAATACTTCTTGAACTGTTTCCACTTAAGCCTCCTTTCAGTGATCCTCTTTACTTGCTTGAAGTGTTCCCACCAAATGGATTCTCTTCCATTCAGATTGAATATGGAAACTCTTGCCTTCATGTTTCCTAAATAATCATGCACTTGAAAGTACTTCTTTATCCTAAGAAGCAAAGCGTCAGCCTCTTGTCCAGTCTTTACCTCACCATCAAATGTAGGAGGTTTAGCTTTCTTAAATTCATCTCGAGAGCAATCCCTATGGTGTCTCTTCCTTTTCCTTTTATGAGAATAAGAGCTGGAATCCCCGCTGGATTCTTCATAATTAGATGATCCACTAGAAGTCCTTCTCCTTCTCCTACTACTGCTCTTACTGCCTTCTAGTCTTGTCGTACCTCGTCCAGAGTCTACCCTTCTCTGTAAGTCTATCAAACTCTGCAACATAGAAGCATTCAACTGATGCTACTCTTACTGGGCTTTAATCAAGCTTCTCATGGTGGCTACAACATCTGACGGTGTCTCCTGAAATATCCTTCCATTAGACTCTATGTCATCATTTCTATTACGGACATTTTCTCCCACGACATCTTCTGCTCACTCATAAGAATCCCGAGCATCATACCCATCATGGGTTTTCATGACTGAACCACCTTTGGCTTATCAACTGCACTACCTAGAATACTGCCCTTGAAGGTGACTATGATTCTGCAAACATGTTAGTAACACAAGCGTTAGATGCATAACATTGATATAAACCAGCATTACTTACCCCCTCCTGGAGAAATTATAAAATTACAAGTTTTCCCAAACACAAGATTTCCTTCATCGAAGAACATCTGTCTGAAGGGGATGATGGGGGTCAAGGAGGCTTGCCCCCTTGTGGCTATGATTTTTGCACAATGTGGCGCATAAGATCACTGCCACTTTCTCCTTTTTCAGCCCTAAAAATTCAATGAAAAATAGCTGAAAATCCCATTGAAAAAAAACAGTCGAAATCTGTTGGAAAATCCTGCTTGAAAAATTCAAAATTTCCTTGTACAAGATCGGGTCTCATCCCAACTAACATTCCAATGTTTCAACAGTCCAAACAACTAAATTTCACCACTGTTCATCGGTGACCGGATCCACTAAGCGCTAACACATCGGCAATCGAGTCTTCTAACCTTCAAAAGGATAGTTCACTAAACAGCCGCAATGGTGGGTAGTGATCCCACTACGGGTTCCGCGGACCATAACTCATCGGCTGTCAGAAGCTCTATCCACTAACCATCCCTGATGGCTGATGACTACAGGAATTAGAAATTTTTTTGAAATTTCCCCCCTTTAGTCTTCTTTTTCGCCGCTTGATCAGCTTCATTCTCTTCTTTTCGTCAGTGAAATGGTTCCATCAGTAGCTGCAACGACGACCCATCATCTTCGATCTTCTCCCGATTGGTGGCCCAATCTGCTGAGGCATGACCTGATCGGTATCGGCATTCTTTTCTCATTGGAAGGCTAGTTCTCTAGGCTTCCAAAATGGTGGCACAAAAAACACTATCTTCTTCCGATAGTCAACGATTTCGAGCCTTAGAGAAATTTTTAAACTTTCTTTACAGAGTCGGCGGTCAGAGGCCTTACCTGTCAGACGCGTAGTTGTCTAGTCATCCGCAATGGCGGGCACTCAATCAACTTTTTCCATCGATGGACGTCGAACACTTAAAAATTTTTCCTTGATTTTCCTTCCAACTGTGCTCCATCGAGTATGCTTCTGCCTAGCTCTCCGCTACATCAAAAGTCCTTCCCGCAAAGTGTTTCGATGAATCAACAGTTCAAACACTTAGACAAATTTGTAGAAGTTTTATGTCATAAAATTCTTATTGCTACTGGGCCAAAGGAAATCCTGCTTCTATCACTGCATCTCCGTGGTCCATTCAGGGCCATGCTACAACATGAGCTCTAATACCACACTGTAACGTCCCCAATCCTTCGACCGACGAAGAGGATGCTACCATGGCATTAACCATCCGGGCTAGCAGCCCCATGAACATGTGAATTCATAAAAATACTGAAGTGCTGAAACAAAATGCTTTGACTAAACATACATACATGATCATTTATCATACACAGATGCAATTATTTATCATACATAGTGGAAGCAACATACATTCATACAAGCATTCATTCTACATGTTCATCATAATCATTAATAGTAAATAGGATTGCAGAAGTAAAATAGACAAGTTTACTTATCTTATACGAACTCGTTCCGCAACCAACTACGTTGCTGCAACATTCCACCCAACCCTAGGCCAACATGCTCCTTAATCTCTCAGCAACACTGCCACCCCCGAGCTGGACATGATTCTCCAAGGAATAAGGAACAAGCAGGCTTACACATAGCCAGGATACACAAAACACAGCTAAGCCAACACAGTTGGGTTTATCAAGCCATCCAAAAGTTGGGAAAGGATAAATGCTAAGATGGTGAGCTCATTACTGAGCTAGGAACACCTACACCAGAACTAGCCTGACTTCTAAGACACCCACACACACCCAACACAAGGAATCATTCCCTTCTCTGCTACATAGTCCCTCAAGCCCTACATTCCCTTCTAGTGCTATTCAGGCGTTGTGGAGAAGAAAGCCGGCCCTCTAGCTCTATCTGTGTGGCTTCCAAACACACCAGGTTTATCAAGAAAACCAAGCCCCCATCCCTACTCCCAATACAGTCCGAAGACCAACCATTGCATGCATGCAATTAATCAGTTGTTACAGCTTAAATAGGGAAAACGACTCCAAACAGTCTGCGGCATCCCCAAAGCGTAACAGCATACACAGCCAACAAATGTAGGGAACAACAGCTTGTTCTAGATAATTGAAGTTACTAGGGAAAACTTATGCAACCCACACTGGGGAAGAAAATGCAGTCTCCGAACCAATCTATAAGGGAAACTTGCACCAGAACCCAAAATGTAGAGAAGACCACAACAACACAACGTAAGGGAGACCATAGCAACACAACGAATCTTGAGGAGAACTGTGGAAACCATAACTCACGGGAAGAACATAGTCCCAATCTCAACACTGAAAATGACGGGGAATTACACGGCCATACCAGTCTGTAAGGAGAGCATATAGCCGAAAACAGGAATGGCCCTTCATAGGAAAAATTGTGGATGAAAGAGCACGGCCCCTAGCTTGTTGCGTGAGTCAAAACTAGGAAATCTTGTGCGTGAGAATAATGAACAGGAAATGGTCCCTGTGTGAGGATGAACAGCTCCACCTATGCACGTGGGTAAATAGACAACGGTGAGGAGGCATAGTAGTCGGAAGTGCGTGAGTGTTTCCACACCATTGTGGAGAGAGCGTCCTATCCCTGGAGTGATGGCGGTGGTTTTCTTTTTGCTTGCCATCGTGAGGTCAACCATGCTGGTGGAGTGTGCATGTGGGCATGGACTGATAGTCCTACCACACTCCACTCCCAGCCATAACTGCCCCATCTAACAGTAGCAGCTCTTAATGGTGGTGTTTGGATAAAACAAGGAGAGATGACACATGGATTTTTCCCCCATTGCCCAAGGTTTGACATTCCCCCATCCTTATCCTTGCGAAAATCATGCCCCTTCTCAATTTAGTTACCGTGAACGTAGCTGGTCGGGGTTCATTTTAATTAAAGATGCATATTTACATGATGACAAAACTTAATATATGTTGCATGCCCCGATATACCATCAATGACAATCTAAATCTGAAACATAGCATAACCAATCAATGGTGGGGCCTTGGCCTTTAGCTCCACACCATGATTGTTTACAATATGTACATCATATACATCTAATGCAACAGGGTCAAAATCAGGGTGTTACAGTCGAGGGAATTATAGTCCCTTGGCTCACAGCTAAGGATCTCAACGAAGGCAATAGGATGGCTAGAAAGAGGATTTAGTCTTGCGTGACCCAGCACAAATATATGTTATCATGCCCAACTTGACCTTCCTTTCCACCTCACAACTAGTGCAACTTGTGTGGTGCAACTGACTCATACCAATCATACCTACGACCCAAGTCATGACTCAAGCCAGAAAAATACAGGTCAGAATATACATTTTCATTTAAAGGATGCCTTTTCGATCATTCTCTTACTGATTATAGAATAACATCACAGATTTAAACAACATTTAACATTATACAGAAAGTAAAGAACAATCATTCACATAAACATTCACCACATAAATCATTCATTTAGATGCAAGAGATAATGTGGAAACCCATCTGGGAAAAACCACCAAGGTGCTCTTCATCTAGCATGAGAAAAGGATACAACACCTTGTAGTCTACAGGATGTAGACTGATCTTAGGATGTGTATTTAAGACTTAGAATTATGGTTCTCATGCTCTCTGGTTTTATCTTCTACTCTACATATACTCCTAGAGGTCTACACACACAGCATCCAAATCTGCAGCTCAGTAGCCCCTCTATCGCTACATGACTCTTCCTGAGTCTCCTCTTCCCTAACCTCTACAACATTACAGAAAAATTGTCATCCTTCACCATGGATTACCACTGAACAAACAAACTATTACAAAAAAACTGACCTAAAACATAATCATAGTTAACAACTAAAAGCTACTACAAGCCAATGAAATCCAACTGAAGCCAACCTTCTAACTATTGCATCCCTCCTATTTATACTATTTTACATGACCCAGCAGGTCCGACTGCATATCGACAGTCTGTTAACTATCACCATCACCCGCCGCTTAGTTTACAACTGTGGTGATCATGACTTGAGACGAGGCACTATCGGCCTAATTTACAAATATCCCCTCATATGTGCGTAGCTACAGGATTACGACGGCATAAATAGCCATGATCTGGACTCTGCACCTGTCTCTTTTCGGTCGTACTTATCATTTGCATGCTTCTGTTCTTTCCTTTCCTTCGTCGTGAACTTCTCTATTCTGCCTATGTAGGTCCTTTGCTTCCTTTTTTATCTTCCTTTGCTTCTATCATGCGCACAATGCATCTTCTTTCGTTTTTGTGCAAGCGAGATTTTTCCTTATGCTCCTTTCCCAGGCCAACACACCCCCAAAACTCACATGTGGGTCATTCTGAGCCACAAAGAAAGGGACATATGAGGAGGCGCAATCTATGTGGGACCTTTTGCAATTAATTTTTTCATGCGCAGCTTATTCTGTGGTGTTCCAGCTGGTGCGACACAGAAATTCATGAACTAGTCTAGCGCGCGACCCCTCAAGGTCGTGATCATATGTGCCTTCTTTATGTCTGCACTATGGACTAAATGTACCATCGAAATAGCTTTAGAGAGGAACCAATGTTGTTTGAGGTCTTCCATTCCATTTCCATTAAATGTGGGTAACCTGATGTCTGTCGCAGCCATTGAGTTGGTGTCAATATCTTCATACCACAATTTAAAGTGGGTGTACCTCCTTGTGCACTAGTTCCAGGGGTAATGCTATCTGTATTAGTGGTCCTTTCTGGGGATGAAACTCTAGATCTTGCGTCAGGTGATATTGCTGGTGTTATGTAGTTGCACTCTAATCCTGATGTCTCCTCAGAGTCCTTGAAATATTTAGGTCCTTCCAATATCAGGCTGTAGTCCTCCTCTTTGTCGCAAGACCCCTCTTCTTTGTATGACCAAAGTTTTTGTTCACTTCTATCGAACAAACTAGGATTTCGTTGCACTCTTTCGGTTTTCCTTCTATTTCCTGATCTGAATCTTCTCCCACTCCTTAGGACTCCAACCTCTAGTTCAGGTTCTGTTCTTCCAGGTAACATTTCAACATACCCTTCCCCATGTTCTTACTTGGTTTTCCACGACATAGCCTCCTTCTAGGAACATGACTCAACTATTCAAGTGCAAAATACCCTTCTCATGGGCAAGTAATTTTATCCATGTACTGATACATAACAAGTATCTCCTTCATGGTCCTTGCAAAAAATTTCTTTCAGCTTCACTATATGAGTTATAATATCTACTACAAAATCAGTAATATATCCTTGCAATATACTATCAACCCAAAAATCAACAGCTCTAGAAATAGAGTTACTTACACTGGTTACCTCATGAACTAGCTGGTCACTCCACTCAACAATCTCCCTTGTCTAGAAATTGGTATGCCTAGTCACCAATATTAATAACCATTCATGCAATAAAATGAGGAACTCAGCAAAGAATATCTCATGAATATCAGAGTATATATATTCATCTATCCATTTCTCTGTGCTCAACCGTGTTCCTGCGGTCTCTTCTTGTGCAAATGCCAACATTTTAGAATCTATCCAGTCTTCTATCTCCTTCTTCATTGGGTGCCACAACATTTCCCTCGATTTGATCAATAGGGTCCCAGCAATGGAACCATTTGTTGGCCACTTTTCCTAACTTGCGCGACCCAGGTTCTATGCAACCCACTGATCCAACAACTACCTGAGATACTAGCCCAACAGAGCAAGCCTCGTTGGCAACACTTGCAAAGTAGGTGTAGTCTCACCTGAGATATCTCTTAGATGGTAAATTGTTCAAACCATGTTTCCATGATTGGCGAGGGAATTATATTCCCCTTTGCTAGCAACCAAGGAGCTCAACGAAGCCAACAGGATGGATAGACAAAGGAGTCAATCTTACATGATCGAGCACAAATATATGTCATCACACACAACTTGACCTTCCTTTCCACCTCACAACTCGTGCAACTTGTGCAGCGCAGCTGACTGATACCAATCGGACCTACGAACCAAGTCATGACTCAAGCCAGAAACATACAGGTCAAAATATACATGTTCATTTCAAGGACACCTTTTCGATCATTTACCTACTGATTACATAATAAAATCAGAGATTTAAACAATGTTTAACATTATACAGAAAGAAAAGAAAAACCATTCACATAAACATTTGCCACATAAATCATTCATTTATATGCAAGAGATAACGTGGAAACCCCATCTAGTAAAAACCACCAAGGTGCTCTTCATCTGGCATGAGAAAAGGATACAGCACCTTGCAGTTTGCAAGATGTAGACTAATCTTAGGATATGTCTTTAAGACTCATACTTATGGTTCTCATGCTCTCTCGTTTGCTCTTCTACTCTACATATACTCCTAGTGGTCTGTGCACACAGCGCCAGATCCGTGGCTCAACAGCCCCTCTATCATTACCCGATTCTTCCTGAGTCTCCTCTTCCTTAACCTCTACAACATTACAGAAAAATTGGCATCCTTCACCATGGATTACCACTGAATAGACAAACTATTACAGAAAAACTGACCTAAAACATAATCATAGTTAACAACTAAAAGCTACTACAAGCCAACGAAAGCCCACCGATTCCAACCTTCTAACTATTGCATCCCTCCTATTTATACTATTTTACATGACCCAGTAGGGCCAACTGACAGTCTGTTAACTGTCACCATCAAGCACCCCTCAGGCTATAGCTATGGTGATCATGACTTGACACGAGGTGCTATCAGCATGACTTGCAAATATCCCCTCATACGTGTGTAGCTGCAGCCTTACGCCATCATAAACGGCCATGATCTGGACTCTGTACCTGTCACTTTCTAGCCTTTATCACTTACATGCTTCTACGCTTTCCTTTCCTTCATTGTGCACCTCTCTATTCTTCTTGTGTGGGTCCTTGTTGGAGTAGGACCCCGCAGCTACAGAAGAAGCTGCTAATTTTGGCGGAAAGAGAGAAGTTTAGTGGAAAAAGGACAGGGCAGAGCTACGACGGTGTAGCACGTTTCCAGCTGGAGAGCAGAGCCGGAAACCATGACTTTTGGGATAGAAAGGTCAAGGAGGCAACGGTACCAGAGCGGCCGAGAGAAGAAAGCTCAACCACTGCATTGAAGGCAGCGGCGGAAGACAGGAGGGCTCAGCGACCCTCATAAAGAAGAAGGAGCAACGAGGCTCAAGCATTGAAGGCAAAGGACAGAAAGAGAAGCGGTGCATAGTACCCATGGTCAGTAACGGGAAGCATGGAAGACTGCAGAGAGCTGCGGTGTGACAGGAAGCGGCTACCTCAAGGACAGAGAGGACCGACTGTCACTGTTTAGGGTATGGGTTTACTGTTGGGACAGGCCCACAATGTTGTAATGGCACGACCTTTGGGCTGCCTATAAAAGCTTGCATTTTTGTATTGTAAAGGGTTGGTTGGGTAGCTAATCAATCAGTAGATAGTCAATCAAGTTGATAGTCTTGTAGATTCAGAAATCAGTCAGACAGACTGCGTTGTAACGATCCAGACACATAGTCGTCTATGAGTCATTTGAGTCTATATGTAATCATTTGCAGAGAGAAGATCAGAGATCTAGGAGAAAATTTGCGCTGCAAGGGTAGTGCAACAAACTGTGCTAACTTCCCTCAAGATATATAATAGAAGCACAGTTTGGTGGACGTAGCTCCCAGCCCGGGGGTGAACCACGTTAAATCTGCGTGTTATGTGTTGAATGGATGTGATTGTATTTGCTTATTGTTACTAGTTACTATGCATGTAATGATAGTGGCAGTAGACGAATGTATGTATTGTTTCGTTCATAATATTGCAAAAGGCTAAGGATAAGTCAGAGTATTGCAGTAGGTTGTTTAAGGACTATTTTACGTCTGTCACTAATTACCAGTTACTCATAATAGACTTCTGAGAAGTAGAGTGTCGCACATCGGCCCAATCAACGTTAAGAGCGTAAAGTCGCAGTGGTAAGGTATCGCAAAGAAGCGATATCGCATCGGTAGAGGAGCTGCGATGCGAGATACTGCGAGCTGAGGGCTTAGCGTTGAGGAGAGGATGGGTGTTCCGCGGTGCGCAGAGGTGTAGTAAGGATTGGAAAGCTGTGAGTAAGTGGAAGTTGTGCGACGTGAGAGGAACCCGAGCAACTGGTGTGGGGTTGAGCATCGCTCGGGAGAAAGTGCTGCGAAGTAGAAGGGGGCGTGCGATGCGTAGAGCTAGTTGACCTAGTGGCGCATAGGAGAAAGGGAAAAGAAGTAGGATGTCCAGAACCTGGTCCAAGACACTTGAGTCTTGGCCAACCCATTAGATTCACTTCGGGTGAGACTTCAGATCGCTTTGCGGTCTGTTGCCGAAAGGGCCAGTGAGTTTGGGGTGTTGTTGATTAATTATAGTAAACCCGGGTCTGCCCATGCAATCAACAAATGGTTCCGTTGCCGGTTTAAACGAATGGGAGTCCATGTTCTGTTGGCATCCTACGCGAGAAGAATTTCACCAGTGGCTGGATTCAGACTTAACGGAGTTCGCCAAGAAAGAGAACAGAAGTCCGAAACTAAGCACAGAGGCCTGGCTAGAGAAGCACATCGCTTCAGACATACACGCTATATTTTTTGTCACCTACGGAAACAAGCTTTCCGATTGGTTATCCAAGTTGACAGATAGCAACACCTTCAAGAAGAAGAGAAACATCGTCTGGACACCGGAGTTGATTCAGACCGTACAGAACCTTGACAACCCGATTACGACAGCAGTGGACTTCTGGCTCACCAGTGTGCTAGAAGGCTACGTTACAGAGTTTGCAGTTGACCAAAGAAAGAGCTTCAGCGCAGCCGAATGATACTTCTTCAAAGGATATCGCGGTAAGTACCTAAGATCTCTAAACTTGTCCCTTAAGATGTTTCTCTATGAAAAAGGAACAATGGATCTAGTCTCAGACGAATAAGTAAAGCTAGTAATGTCACAAGAATTTGAAAGTGATTTTGATGACATTGGACGAACCCGGAGTGGAAAGAAGTATAAAGTAGCATTTAGTCCTCCTACATTTGAAGACAGTTCACACAGTATTAGACAGCAGAGCCCTAGCACCACTGAAGAACCCGAGGGGGGTATCCCTTACCACCCCTCTACTCCACAGAAGCAGACAGGGACTCAGAATAATACCGTAGGTACTCCATCTAGTAGTGCACAGTCAGTACCTACTCCCGTTACAGCACCTTCACCTACACCGCTGAGTGGTAGTACTCCAGTCAGTCAGAACCCACCACAGAGAAATAGAATGGGAGACGACATGAAGATACCTATCTTTAAAGGTACAGGAGCTGAAGATCCGGAACAACACTGGTTCCTATGCAAAGCTATGTGGACCATTAAAACAATCAACGATGATAACCTTAAACTTGCACAGTTGGTTACCACGCTCAGAGACAGAGCCTTAACATGGTACATAAAGTATACTACACTACCTAAAACGCTCGCCCAGGTCAACAACGCCATGATTAAAGAGTTCAAGAAACCTAAATCCGAGTCTCAGTGCATTACAGAGCTTAAAGATATTAAACAACTACCATCAGAGTCAGTATGGGATTTTGACCAGAAATTCAAAGCTCTTATAGACCAAGTAAGTTTTGAATTTGCGCCGGAGAAGCATAAAGAATGGTTTATTGCAGCGCTGCTCCCCCACATCAGAATGCCACTAATGCAACAGAAACTCACTACTCAAGATGAGGCGCTGGAGATGGCAATGAAACTAGAGGCTTCACCTCTAGCAGAAACCAGTACAGGGATGACAACTCTACAGACCCAGTTGGCCAACCTCACCTTACAGATACACAAACTTAAAAAAGGGAAAGAGGCTATGCAAGACATATGGTGCATAAAATGCAGAGAACAGGGCCACAGTAAAGACAACTATCAAGTCTTTGCAGAATATTTAGCGTCAGGGGCTCCTAACCCCTTACCACGAGCACGGGGGCCATGGTGTGAAATATGTAGAACTCAAGGACATCCACCTCAGCAATGCCCTTTGCTTCAAAAGTATGTCCAGACACCCAAAAATCTCTATTGTATTTTTTGTAAATCCGTCGGGCATGATCCACAAGATTACCGAGCGTATGATCTCCTGTCAGAAAGAACACAGGATGTATACAGAGTCCAAGCAGACGCACAAGGTCCAGCAACAGGAACACAGCCGGCTCAGCCGTATGGAGGCCGAGGAGGAGGATTCAGAGGACGAGGCCGAGGAGGAGGCTTCACAAGAGAGGGAGTTTTTGGTCAAGGTCGCGGACCAGTCACTTGTTATAATTGTGGAACTGTCGGACACTATGCTAGGGATTGCCAGAACGCCACTACTACTTGTAATTACTGCAAATCCTACGATCATACCATAGAAGAGTGTCCCATCTTGATAGCTAAGATCAGAGATCCTAAGCCAGTTGCACACCAGAATATCCAGCTCATTGCTGCTGAGCCTAAGGAACCAGAACCAGCAGTTAACATTGTGACACGGAGTGGTGTTTCCCCCAGTGGCACATCGCAGGAGACCGGACAAAACTCAAGCCAGGAGTGGGTGCGCAGAGCTCCTACTAAAGCAACTGCACTCAACCTACAACAGAATAAGGAGACCTTTCACGAAGCTAAGGCTTCCTTTGAGGAAACTCCACAAGCAGGACCACAGGTACCGCCGTCTAGGGGCGTACCGCAGCAAGTACCTTGTAGCAATAACCCTGAGCAGGCACAGCAAGCCACAACATCCGGAAGATTAGATGAGGATGAATCGACAGGAAGTATACAAGCCTTCCTGCACAGCTGCTTGAAACTCCTAAGAAATGATAAAGCTATTGGTGAGCTACAGCGTATGATAGACCAGTGTCAGCAACCCTCTCTCTCGGACAGTGCACACCGCACTGTCCATAATATTACAAGACATGCAAGGACAGGAAG
>LPNX010284605.1:620371-646522 GCA_001517045.1 Pseudotsuga menziesii | reverse complement strand
CCTTTTGGAGGCATTTTAGGCCTTTTGGAGGCTTTTTAGTGGGATTTTTGCTATTTTAGAGGAATTTTGGATATTTTTGGAGAAAAAAAGGGGTTTTTAAGGGAAATATAGTAGAAAAATGGACAAATGAGCCATGTAGTGGGGTAGATGAGGTAGTGAACACTTTTTGGGTGTTAACAATTGCAAATTTACTTTTCCAAGTTTAAGGCCCTTGTTTTGCAGCTACAAAAATGTGGGATCGAAAAGAAGGAAGAGAAACTAGTCTTGACCATTCTCTCAAAGATTGGTACTGACTATTCAGTGTTTGTTTTTACCTTCCATGCCACCAAATTGACAACTCAAACTTGGAATATGCCTAAGCTTATTGAGTTCATGGAATCCCTTACCCAGGAGCAAGATAAATTGGTAATGATGGGCACCATCAAACCTTCCAAATACCAAGATTTAGTTGATGGATATTCAAAGGTGGATTCAAAAAGAAAGAAAAATGATAAAAATCCACCTGAGCAAAAGAGATACAAGTCAAAGTCTCAAGAGGAGCCCTCAAGCTCCAAAAATAACTTCCCGAAGAAGAAGAACGAAGGAGAAATGAGCAAGTGCGCATATTGCAGTAAGGGATATCATCTGGAGATCTCTTGCATGACCCAACTCCTAGGGAAGAAAAACATGTCCCTTCCTGATTTCTCAAAGAAGAGGAAAGGAAGATCAAATTCAAAAGAAAAGGAGAGAGTACATGCTTTGGTTTATGCCACCTCAAGCTCACCTATCTTCATCATTGATTATGGAGCTTCTAGACATATGGTTTCGACAAGGGATGTCTTCTCCTCTCTGGACATGTCTAAAGTGTTAGAAAATAGGACCACGGAGCAATAACAAATATACAGTTAAATCATTAAAGAAGATGCAAAACACATTAAACACATTACATAGAGATAGAGATATAACATGGTTCACCCAAATGATGGGCTATGTCCACAAAGAAATTGCCAGTCCTTTTATTATAGTCCAAAAAGATGAAGGGATACAACCTATAGAAAAACCGCTACGCTTCCCCTTCACGCTCTCACAATCTCTCTCACACAATCACAAAGAATGTTTTCAATATAATACAATACAATAAACAACCATGTTGCAATTCTTTCTTTTATAGGGAAAAAATTTCGTGGGAAAATACTACGGTTAACCTAATACAATGGGTTCGTGTAACTATTGGTCAACACACATCCCTGGGGTACAAACACGTCTGAATAATATCTCTGTATCTGGAATATCAAGCTCCACAACCAACAAAAAGGTCCACCAATAATTTTGGGAGATAACTCTTTGACTAACAGTATGGGGAAGGGTAGGATTGATCTTGACCATGGTAATTTCAATAATGTGTTGTATGTTCCAGGTCTTTCCTCTAATCTCTTGTCATTGTATCAGATGAATCACACTGGGTCTCGAAAGCAAGTCATCTTCTCTCCCAATGAAGTTGAAATCACAGATATTTCAAATGGTAAAGTCATAGAAAAAGGTGTTGTAGATCACACTTTGAAGGTATACAAGTTTTCCCATTTCCTACCCTACTAAAACCCCTCTACTCTTCTTATTCATGCTAATGAAGCAAGTAAGTTTTTGCATGAAATATTTGGCCATACTAACTATAAGTACCTTTTTTATTTGAGTGATAAATATATGGTCATAGGGTTATCAAAGATCAAGTTTTCTAAGGGAGTCTATCAAGGTTGTATCCTAGGAAAACACCCAGAGCACAATTATGAGAGAGCTAGTCATGAGAGGTCCTTTGCACCTCTTGAGTTAATCCACAGTGACATTGATGGTCCATTCCCTCATATATCCATGATTCAAGCAAAATATTCACTCACCTTCATAGATGACTTTTCTAGGTATTGTTGGGTCTACTTCCTAAAGCACAAGTCTAAATTTGTTTACCTCTTCAAGGTCTTTAGAGCCTTGGTTGAGAATTGGTCTAGGAGGAAACTCAAGATACTCAGCTATGAAAATGGTGGAGAGTATGTCAAGTCTAATTTCATCCATTATTGTAAATATGCAGGTATCCATATGCAGTATTCTATTCCTTACACACGATAGAAAAATGGTGTTGCTGAGAGAAAGAACATATAAGTCAAGGAGATGTCAACTTGCATGATGGAGGCTAAATATTTTCCACCAAAGTTTTGGTCCAAGGATATAAAATTTGTATCCTATATCCAGAATAGGGTGACACATAATCAACTTGATGGTATTACTCATTTTGAATCTTGGAGTGGGCACAAGCAAGATGTGACCCATTTCAAGATTTTTGGCTCAATGGCTTGGGCTAGAATTCCAACTGAAAAGAAGAAGGATTTTCAAACCCGAAGCCAAGAGTGCCTATTTGTTGGGTATTCTGAATATTCAAAAGGGTACAATCTGATCAACTTGAGCACTAACAAATCTTTCATTAAAATAAGTGTTCAGTTCAAAGAAGAGCCTTTAGCATCAGTTGAAGTTGGAGAGTCTTCTTCACCACCACAACCACTGATTGTAAGTGAAGAGAATAATGAGTTTGTTGATTCTTATATGTCTGATAATGATGATTTAATTGCAGATTCTAACATTCCTACAAGACCAAAATGGGAAACAAGGAACATTGATGCAGCTGGGGAACTAGTTGGGAATCCTAGTGACCCTAGGAGGACTAGATCTCAATTTGAGAGTGCCCTTTGTGTGAAATATGCACTCTTTGCTGAGAAGTTTTATTTGATGTTTGATTCTAATCCTCAGACATATGAACATGAATCACATGATCCAATATGGAAAACACCCATGAAGGAAGAATTCATCTCGCTCCAAAAGAACAACACATGGGAACTAGTTGATCTTCCCCTAGGGAGAAAGCTAGTGAAGTGTAAGTGGGTCTTTAAAACTAAGTTTGCTGATGATGGTCCAACTTTGAAATATAATGCAAGATTGGTAGCCGAGGGCTACTCACAAGTACATTTTATTTATTACAATAAGACCTTTGCACTAGTGGCAAAGATGGAATCCATAAGGCTATCTCTAGCCATTGTAGCCTCAAGGCAATGGGAAGTACATCACATGGATGTTACATGTGCCTTTATAAATGGAGATATAAATGAAGATATTTATATGCATCAACCAAAAGGTTTTGTTTCTAAACCATCTTTAGTGTGCAGGTTAAAGAAATCATTGTATGGGCTCAAGCAAGCCCCCAGGACTTGGTATGCCAAGATTGATGGCTTTCTATTGTCACTGAGTTTTGTTTGATGAAAGACTGATCCTAATGTATATTTGAATTAAATTCATGGTTATGTAATGATTATTGTTTTATATGTGGATGACCTACTGATTATAGGAAGTTCAAAGAAAGAAATTGCCTCCTTGAAGGATGTAATGAACCATGCATTTTCCATGACAATTTTGGGAATTTTGATCCAATTCTTGGGTCTTGAAATTGCTCAATCTGAAAATGGAATAAAATTTCATCAGTCCAAGTATGATTCATATCTTCTCAACAAGTTCAGTATGAAGTATTGCAAGCCAAGCAAGACTCCATTCCTCTCAAGAGTTAAGCTTGAGGAAGTAGGTTCTTCTCCTTTGGTAAATAATACACTGTATAGGCAGTTGATTGGGTGTTATATTTATCTTACACATACTTGACCTGATCAGCCTAATAAATTAAAATACATAGATCAACCTCATAAGATCCATTGGATAGAATCCAAGAGGATCCTAAACTTTGTTCAAGGAACAAGAACTCATGCGATTTTCTGTAAAGCAAAATATGACTTAGAGATAATTGGATTTACTGACAATGATTGGGTAGGTGACAACATAGATCAAAAGTCTACTTTATGATATGTTTTCATGCTTGTAGATGGACCAATCAGTTGGTCAAGTAAGAAGCAGAGTGCCATAGCACTCTCATCTATAGAGGCAGAGTATAGAGGAGTTGTGAATGCAGCTACTCAATGTTTGTGGTTGCATGGGATACTTGGAGAATGTGGGTTCGAATCATAGTTTTCCACTGTCATCTATTGTGACAATCAAAGAACCATTCAAATCTCCATTGATCTAGTTCAAAGACAAAGAACCAAGCACATTAAGATCCATATGCACTATATAAGGGAGCTTATGCATGATGGTACCATTGCTCTACTCTACTGCGCATCTTCAGAGCAAGTAGTAGATATATTCACCAAAGTATTTTGTGAGAAGACCTTCAGTAATATCAAATCACTTCCGAGGATTGCTGATCATGTGGTGAAGTATGATTGATAACAATATTTCCAAAATTTTGTTTCCTGTCCATGTTTAAGGGAGGATTTTCCCACTGGGTTTTGGCCTCTTTCCTTGGTTGTATGTAAAGGGTGACTAAGCCTTGTTGTTAGGCCCTATAGTTTTCTTATATTTACTCATAAATTCAGGCTTAAGGGGGGGGGGGGGTGTTAGAATAATCAAACCATAGTCACCAATATTTGACATTAATTAATCATGTTTGTTTTATTCCTAGATTCCTCACTATGCTAGTTGGCTTCCACATGCACCTAGAAGTCAACACTTTGTAAAAATAGGTCATGGAGTGCTTTGGAGTCATCCTGGAAACATTTTTAGCATGTTTGCTTTTATTCTTGGTTTGTAAAAGCACAGTTCTTCTTTTTCTGAAAGTTGCCTTGCTTTACAATAGTTTTAAGGAAAAAGGAAAAGCTAGTCTAGGAGTAACTGCCTTGTTTTTTGCCCACATCATCCTCCTTCCTTTTATCCAAACAGAAGCATGGATCTGATCTCTTTCCATCACTTATTAGCTAGCTTATCTGATTTAGACAACTCGTGAGCATCTTCATAGATTTGGAAAGTGTTTTTTGCACCTATGGGGGATTTTTAATATATATATATATATATGTTCTTCCCATGTCCTACTTTGCTTTTACCATAAAAATATAAGATACTCTATATCATAGCTATATATAGCCAATCTCCCTATCCACTACTCTAAAACCCTTCTCAACAATAATAACAAAAAGAGTAGTTCTTTGTTGCAGCCGAACTATCGTCCTCCTCTCGTATTTGCACCAACGGTGTGCTCCGTTTTAGAGTCTTTGAGACATATTTCAATCATGTCTCAGATGGTGAGAAAACACTACTGTGAGCCCAAGGTTTTCCCAGAATCCATGGAATCCTAGGAGCCAAAATGCTTTTATGGTGAAGAAACAGACTGATTTCTTCATCTACTGCAATTAGACCAAATTTTAGCAGATGAGGAAGAAGAATGCACTCTTAGTGAGGATCTTGTAAATAGAGTTATGAGAAGCATGGAGGAAGAGATTGCTATGACATGTTCCACTTATTATTTCTCAAACACTGGGGAGAATTTGACAGTTGATATTTCTAGAGGCCATGAAGGACGAACCCAAGATTTGAACTCGAGGGGATCATTTGTGTTATCTCCTGGAGGCTTCAGATGACAAGCTCGACATTCTCCCAAGCTTTGTTCTAGTTCTATACTTGAAGGACGAATATAGTCTATCTCGGAAGGAAACATCTGAGGGTTTGTTGGAGAACCATAAGCTTACATTCCTGAGTGAGAACTAGCACTTCAAGGACGACTTTGAAAACTATCACTTCGAGGATGACTTTGAAAACTATCAACAATTTGGAATGTACCAAAATTTACGGGATACGATCCTATTTGAGGATTACTTGAGTGTAGATTCTGTAAGTCTGACCATGTTATTTGATGGATATTTTTCTGTGACAAGGGATTTGTAAACTACTAGTGGCATGTAAACAATGCATATTGACTTTGGTAAAGATTGTTATAATAATGAACCTATTAAATAATTCAAAAGACAAATTGAATTTTTAGTATTTCATTTTCATATTTTATAGCAATTTGTCTGATTCAATTAACTTTAGTAAATATGGTAGAGTTTATGAGTATGAAAATTATTTAAAATAATTAAAATAACTTTTAAAATATAAATAATTAATGACAAAGTTTAAAAAAATAAAAAAATAGAAAAATAAAAATGGAACTCACATAGATATTTAATAAAAATATTATATTTAATTTATACATGTGAATATAAATGCCCAATAAATAAATAAATGTCAATTGTACATTGTATACAATAATCTTAGTACCTTCGACATTACATGTCAGCCACAAAAATTTTCATGATGTTACCCAATTTGGACCTATGCATGAGGGCATCTTTAATGGCTTTATCACATAAAGTATATCTAACAAATCACAACTTCAAAACACCTCATGATTTAGATTTTCTAGGCATGTGCGTTTTCACATTCAAACGAATTTTGTGACAAACGCTTTCATAATTAGGTACTATGCACCCCATAAAAAGTAAATTTCAATACCCGCTAAACAAATCCGCCCACTCGTTTACAAGATGGATAAGATTAGTATGGGGACAATCTCTCTAAACGGGGTTGGATAGGTCTTAGTTTATGTGATTTATGTAGAGATGAAGGTGAATCTGTAACTCAATTATTCATGGATTGTGAATTTGGTAAAGTTGTATGTGACCATGTTGCTGAAGTTTTTGGAATTATTTTTGTTTGGGAGAACAAAATTTTTAAGGAAAATATTAATGATTGGATCAGATTTGGTATACTACCATGCTATCTCCCATTTTAACTAGGCTATTTGGCTTTGTAGAAATGCTTGTATTTTTTCTGGTGTTCAATCTTTAGTTCAGAGAACTGTACTTAAATGTATGGAACTTTTAGTTGAATATCCGAGTGAGGATATTAAAAGAAGGGATAGAATTATTGGGATGGGACCTGAGATCAAAGAAACCATGAGATTTTTTGATGGAGCTGCAGCTAATTCGATGGGTGGTGCTCGATATGTTCTATACATTAGCAGTGATCATTTATTTTTTATATGATTGGGATGTGGTCACATTACAAATACCAGAACTGAACTTTTAGACCTTTGGGGGTTGTTATTTGTTGTTGATGAGATGGGCCTCCCAGATTTGATAGTTTTTTATGATTAAAAAACAATCATTGACTGGGTCAAAAAACAATCATTGATTGGGTCAATGATGTGGCGTTACTAGAGGTTCTTGCTCTAGATCATTGGTGCAACAGAATCAGAGATTTGGTCACTGGATTCCACAACTTTAATTGCAATCACACTTTCAAAGAACACGATCACGTGGCAGATACCCTATCCAAAGAGGATTTGGAGCTTGAAGTTGGATATTTGACTGTCCAATAACTTTTGGAAAATGTAAAGTGTCATGAACATACTTTAATTTTTTCTTTTTAGTTGTTTAAATGAAAAACTGTATCCACGAGCAGTGAAAATGGGAGCGATAGAACATATCTTATGGTGTTTTGGTGTAGTTTTTTGGGTATATGTCGTGAACGGTTTTATTTGAAAGAGTTTATCTACTTTTAAAATGGATTTTTCTGAATGTAAACAAGTCCTTTGATAATAAAAAAGGATTGTATTTTTCTTCTTGAAGAAAAAAGATAATAATTTATAGTTTAATATAAAGTCTGTATTTATAATTAATTTAAGTTTACTCATAGCCACTTCACTAATCAATTGTCATTTTTTCCAATGAAAGAATTCCAAAAATGAATAGATTTTATATAATAAAGGAGAGACCATTAGACCATTCACTTTACGAAGTTTAATAAATTGGTAAGAAATTAAAAAATATGGGAATTATATATGATTTGTTGTTCAATTAAATACATGTTTATTATGATGACCTTTCAAGAAAATGTTTTCCATTCCAAGGCATATATTGCTAAGGTTTGATGGTTGTTTATTTGGTTTCATTACAAGTTGACGCACGACATTTTTTTAACTACTTTTTTTTTGTCTCGCAAACAATATACTATAACTTGATGTATAACGGTTTTCATGATATTTTTAATAGATTGATTTAGCCTATAATTTTATGCAACATACTTGGACAAGGCTTGAAAACCTAATGAAAAGCCATAATCTATTTTCCTCCTCTTTTTCAACATCTACATAATAAATTTAATTCCCTTTCAAAATTTTAGTTCAAAATTATAGGAGGAGAAGGATTATAAATAAATTATTACAGTGAATACATAATGAAATTATTGAATGTTTTTGCATATGAGCCTTTATTTTGTTACAAGTGGTTGTGTGGGGAGGGGAGTGTGGCTTGAACAATATCAGGGTTCATGACATGGTACAACCCGAGGTATTTTTCATCATAATGAAAATTTGGATAGCTGCTCGAAAGTGGGTCTAACCATCATATTAGGGATATTGTTAATACCTTTGTTGAGGAGTGGCAACATTCACAATGGAACCAACTAGGTGGAGGCCATTTATAGAGGCACAAATCCATCATTGATCTCTTCCATGTAGACTATTTATGAAAACCTTATTTTGGGTATTCATTTCACAATTGTCTTGTAGGTTTGTAAATCATATTTCCTTGGTACAATCAATGGAGAAGGTTAAGGTTGTCAAGCCAAGAGTTTCTTGCATAACCTCAAAACTTACTACATTGTCATTTAAAGGGGGTCCATATTTTGCTACTACTAGTGGCTTACTTTCTTTTGTTTCCTTGGATTCATTGCTTCCATCATCTTCCTTACCCTTACAAAGGAGAATAATGTGGGTACTTTATGAAAATAGTCTCTTATGTTTGTGGAAATTCCATTGTGAAAGGTTCATGATTCGTAATTTAAGGTTTCAACATTGATTATATTTATAGTGTTATGACTCTATAACAAATGGATATGAATTTCAAATATTATCAAGAAGAAGGTAATAAGTATGAAGATGGTGGCGGGAGAGGATTTTAAGGTATACCATATTTTGGATATGTTCAAACTACCCATTTAGGTTGCTTCTTTGGTAGATGGATCTTGGTGGATTCTTGAACAATGGTTTACAAAGGTACTAGAACCCACTTGAACAACGGTTTTCCCTTTGGTGGATCTAGACAATGTGTTGAGGACAATTGGAAAATATACATATTTAGTTCTTCTAGATCAAAAGTTGAACAAAGTCAACAAGCCACTAGAGGATCATCCACATCTTATTGAAAAGTAGCTCACAGGAACTTCTATATTGGAGGAATCCCTTGAGGAAGGTTACGTGGATAATAATCTTGATAAGACTCCTACTATTAATTCAAATAGTAATGTAGTAGTTATTTTGGATGTCATAAGAAAACCTCTTGCATTTGTTGACGGGGTTTTTGGAAATTTGAAGACTAAGAGTGGTAGGTAAAATCCATTAGGCCCTTTTATTAATGCCATCGTGAATAAAAGTCCCAGATTTATAACCTCTTAGAATTCTAGCATTCAAAATGATAGGGGAATGTTGAAGGAATATAAAAGGAAGATTTCAAATGTTATTGTTGCATCTTTAATTGTAAGGGGAGAGGGAAGTATTACTTGAGGTCCAAAAATTTGGACTTTGCATGCACTAGTGGATTATGATATTGGATTTTTTGAGGGTTTAAGTTTGGATAAACACAAATATATGCCTTCATGTTTTGTGGGTAGAAAGTTGTATATACATCACACAAAAATGGTCATGGGTTATGGTAGTTCTATCTTACTTCTTGAATATTTAAGTTTAGTAATTATAAGGACTTTGAATTATCACACTAAATCATGTAGCTAATGAAGTTCAAACAAATATTTGGAAACATGGTTGGATGAATGCAATCCAACTAATATGTAATATAAATAATAGAGGTGGGACTTACTCCGTTGAGTTAAGTTATGAAATTGCAATTCCTCTTGCATAGAGTTCAGTTTGTTGGTGGTAAACAAAGACATAGAAGGAGAGATAACTTAAGAAGAAAACAATGTTCATGTGGATAGATTTGAAGAATATGGCACTGTTGATTCCTTGAAAAATACCAAGTACCAACAGTTGGGATTATCCCCGTAAAAAATCCCAATTATATCGTCCACCGTTTGGTGTGTGGAATCTGTATGGTTAACAGTCCGGCTACCATAGATTAAGTTGTTTAAATATTTATCAGTTATGGCATAGTCCACTGTTTATGTAATTTTATTTTTAAAGATGAGATGCAAGTTCCTAAATGCATATAATTGATGAGTAGAAACCTCAAAGGTGATGTGTAGGTTCTTACCTCTCATCTTGTTGTTCCTTCCTTCTCAATTATTCTTCTAAATATAAGACTAATCTAATCTATCCTATCCCCATAGCGAGAAAATTTAGAGTTCAAAGTAATATACTGCAAAATGTTCATATAAGTCTAACGGATGGTTGTTCCAATACATTATTCACATTTACAACAGAAAGGATACCAAAGATAGCTCTGATATAATGAAATCATTTATTACTCATTCATTACATGGACATTTACATAGATAGTGAATCCATTCATAGCCAAAGAATTAGTGCCAAGAAGTTAGAACAATCTCACTATATAATGTATAGAAGCAAGAAGAAACACTTCCATGAGATGCATTCCACACATTCCAAAAACATTTCTGTGCAGGACTTTGTTCCAACAAATTGATCTTTCTTATTAGCAATTAATTAGTTGTTTTACACAATAGTCCAGTCTCCCTTATTCCATCCAAAAGTCCTTCTGTCATCCTCTACACCCCTATTTATTACAACCTGAACCCATTTCTTTGTGACCTTTGGTCTACCCTAACCCTAGAAATTCCCAATCTTTGTCCTTAGTGCTTTTACATGGGAGAAAACAAACGGTTTCATAACAAATGAAATCTATATGGACCCTTCCCTATTGGAAACACAGACAGACTGTTTGTTATCTTTCCCCACTATTGGACTGTATTTTATCATCTTAAGAATGTGTAAGGTTACTGTGTCGCCATGTGTGCCACTTCTTACTCACAAATCTCTTTCCCCTGTGTCAACTTCACGCTCTCCTTAATTAGCCAATCTAATTAGGTGAAAAATAATACCTGTGATACATGAACGAAACATAATGAGATATAAATATGATCTGAAATAACATTTAAACAGGATTCTATAAAACTTCTCCTTTTTCACATTAAAAAAACCATAATTCACCAGTAATATTGAAACTAATCACCTTATCAATTGTTTCATTATGCATTCTCAAATTCGAGTTTAACAATAGGTGTTAATTCTTACACGGAGGGTGAAAAGTACCGCATTAGGAAAAACAGTAACAATTAACTTAAGCTCGAGAAGTTTTCTCAATTCCCTATTAGTCCACGATCAAGTTTAGCAGAGATTGGATGCCTAATAACATCTGAAGAAATGATGGACGGTGGGGAAATATTTGTGAAGTGAAGATGAATGAAAGATAAGAAATAAGCATGGTTAAGTGAAGTTCTGCTGGAGATTGTAAATCAATGGATGAGATCAAATCTGCAAAAGATACGACGTCACAGAAACAATCACAGAAGAGAAAGGTAAAATGAAGATAACGAATCCGTAAAGATAAGATGAGATCCACATATGATCTTAGATCAACGGTCAAGAATAAATACACAAAAAATCAATGACTCAAAAGAGTTACAGAAAAGGAAATGTGGGAAGGAAAATTTAGAAGTTCAACATTGGGAAAAGTTGGTTCCACAAACCACAAAATCAATGGTCAAGAAGAAATCCGCAAAAAAACAACAAATCAGAGAAATGCGGAAGGGAAATTGCGTGAATTTAAATTAGAAATTTGGGTTTTCTACAACCCGCAATCCGAAATCCACAAAATCAACGGTCGGGAAAGAATCTATAAGAAATCAATGGTCCATAAGAAATTCAAAAAAAAAAGGAAAAAGAGAAATTGTGGACGTTAACTTTAGAAAATGTTGGATCCGCAATCCGCAATCTGTAAAAGATCAAACACTCCAGAAGAATCCTGAATTTGATCTCAGATTGATGGTTAGGGATGAATCCATAAAAAATCAATGGATCAAAGAATTGCAAAACAAGAATTGTGGAAGGGAAATTGCAGAAAAGGAATTGTAGGGAGGAATTTGTGGAAGTAAAAAATGAAAACTGGGGATTTCTACAATCCACAATTGCGGAAACATAGTTGTGACCACAAAATTACATAAATAAGTTTGCAAAAAGGAAATTTGCAGAATCCAAAATGAAACATGGGGATTTCTGCAATCCGCAATCCGCAATTACGGAAACAAAAAAAGAAAAAAATCTATTGTGGAAAGGAGATTGCAGAGAATTTAAGGTTGTAGAAAGAAAAGAATTGCATAAAAATTCTTTTTCTCAAGCTTTTGAAAAAAAATAAGTGTGGAGGGAGGTCTTATCTAAGTTGGGAAACTAGTGTAAGTGTGCCTTCAAATAAAATAGAAGGAGAAGCCCTAAAAAATAAACATTTTTTGGGGAAGCAGTTGTAGCAACAATAATTGGCGACTGGCTGGTGAACACAGATCTCTGAAAAATCCCTCTTTGAAAAGAAAGATTGACACATGGTACTATACTAAACAACTTATTCAATGTATTCTTCGAGATCATTTAAAGACTAGACTTGTCTAGGGATGTAATTTTTTGTGCATCACATTGATTGCCATCTTTTGGGAGTAGGGTAACTAGGACTAGGACTCTTGATAACTCTCTTAGGGCTAGAATATGAGATTAATTTTTCCTCTATCTTTTGGTTGCCACTGGATATGACCCTACAAGATTGTAACCCAGTTAGATATATGTATTATTTTGTTTCTCATTCCCATGCTTATTAGTATTCTTTTGATGCTTTCTATTTTAATGACATTTGTCTTTTTAGTTTTCCTTGATTGATTATTCTACTTTGAGAAATTGGCATGGGTTATTCCATCCATATTGTCCTTTTGTGTGAGTGATAGACTTGTTTCAAGGTCACGGTCGGAGAAGAACCGCTCTGAGCCATGCTTTTGATTTGCTGGTTTATTCCTTCAGCATATCTTCTTTGATGTAGACTGTTTGTCTTGAAATTTTGACTCTTTACTATAAGCCTTTTGGCTTTCAATTTGTAGCATGGGATTATTTTGAATTCCATACATCCTTCAGACTTGATTCCTTTCTTCGGGTCTATCATGGTAATATTCCTAGGACATATATTAGTGTGAGGATGGATGGAGCCCCAATATAGTACTCTAGATATCACGATCCTTAGTTATTTTACAGGGTTTAAATGACTTCAATGTGGACTTGAAATTAAATTCCCTTTCTACAGTCTATAAATAATTAAAGAAGATCAACTTTGATCAAAATTTACCACACATGTTTTCCCGTAATCAGTTCTTGACTTTCAAAGACCTTTGAATTATCCAGATTCTTGTGTTTCCAAATGTAAAAAATTGAGCTAGATTTTTCTAAGCAAATAACAAGAAAAACGAATCAAATTAAAAAAACAAAGGAAATCAAACAAAATTAAAATGATAAAATAAATGTTTTATTTATGTACAAAAGTGTTCCAAAATCTAGGTGAAGTACTGCTTGAGAACAAGGCCATTTATAGGAAGACTTTCTTCCTAGAATTACTAGTCAATTCAAATGAGTAGAATTAACTTGTTTTTTGGGTTGTTTAATTGAATGTATATGGGTGAAAATATAAATAAATATGAATGTAAGTGACCCTTCATATTATTTCCATGAGCTACAATATTCATATATTTATCTTTACTTGTCATTTGGAAAGTTAAATTGGAAACTAGGAACATTGCATTGAAATTGGTAAATAGTTTTTGGATTCGAATCTCTGCTTTTGGTAAAAGATGAATGCACAAACATATGATATGTTATTGATACTTTAATTGTGTTGTATAATTCTATTTTCCATATTTTTACCTTCACCTCTGTGTTCCTTGAAACTCAGCATGATTTTTTTGGTTGAATTCCTCGCGGTGTTTATTAACTAATTGTACTAATTGAACTTGAAATATTCATCATTTATCTACTTGGATAATATCTAAAAAAGTATATTATTTTGTTGTATGTGCATGATTAAATATGTGTATACTTTTTGTAAGTTCACGTTTTGGTTCATTGGCATGGTTACATATCGAATCTGCCCAAGACTAGTTGTTAGTATTTAACAATTAGTTAACTAGTTCTTGTCACAATCATTTTCATAGTTACTATGTTTACTTAATTGGAAAATGGTAATTAGTCCTTATTTACATGTTATTAGGTGTTAACTATCCATTATATTTGATAAACAATTGTTAAGTGATAAACAAATGAAATAATATAAAGGACCATCAATTGTGTGTTAAGTGTCATAAAGTATCATAATCGGAACACTAATTACTAGTTAATCATGATTAAAAGTAAATGGCTTTTAGAGGTGAAATTTATGTCTGAATTGGATTGGAATGGATATTTTATGTTTCTAGAAGGTGTTAGTAATCATTCTGAGCCCTTGGATCATACATTGGAATAATCATTGGATTTATTTTAATTTATTGGTAATTAAATGGACTTTGTAATAATTAAATCTTGAAAAATGAAATTTAGTATTGATTAAGCTAATACACTACCCTAAAATTATCTAATTAGTATTAGAGAGCTAAGAATATGTCCCTCAGACCCATTTATATCCTCTGGGGATATTACAAGGGGCACAACCATATGATATGATTTCTCCATCTTTGCTCATTTTTGTGTTTTGAGACATATTCCATTGCATCCAGAACAATGTCTCCAGTGAAAAACACCTTTTGTTTCATTGAAAAAGATTTATGGATGACCAAGATATGTTTGTTTGGGTCCAACAGTTTTATGGTGCCAAGATGCGCATACCTGTCATTTGATTGCAAATGTTTTGTTTACATATTTGTTCTTAGTTGTAGATATAAGGATGAGTGATTTATTCTATATGTAACATTAATTGATGGGTATAGGGTGGAATCCATACAATCGGATTTTTATTAGTGAGATATGACTGTAGGTGACAGTCATCAGGAGTTGATTTTGAGGGCGGTAGTTGCAGCCGATGTCCTTTGTTTTCTATGGTTTCAGTGTGGTTTTATATTGCAGCCTATAGATGTTTCTTTATATGTGGTTTTCCTTACCATCCATACTCACTAACAACACACATATAACAACACCCCAAAAAAATATTAATTTGCAAATAATCAATGACATCAATACTTGATTAAATATAAACTATGCTATCAAACAAACCAAAAGTACATAAATTAGTTATTCACACCGAAGATGATGTTTATCATGTATTATTCATGTTCTCGTTGAAATTATTATCTTTAGCTTGCACTTTGGAAATTATTAATTGCGTGTCACAATTAATTATTTAATTAAGTGTCATAATTAAATAATTAAGTGTCAACTTTATTTATAATTCAATCTCTAGAGTTAAAAGTTTTAATTATGTTGGTGAATGCTTAGTCATCTTAATAGTAGTTTATCTATATCTGTTGTGCTTAAACTTAATTTGGTATTAATTTTAGCACCATTGGCATTATCTGGAGGGTCTGATACATTACACTCAATCTCTGTGATCATCCAATTGATCATTAATTAATTCAACATGGTCAATGAGTGTTTAATTAATTAATCATTTTTATCATACCATACTCAGAATAATTATTCCCAACCTATTATCATATGTATTACCATGATTCATATAGGGATATACGAAATTAAATCACTCTAGGGGTAGCTTATCCCTGAAGGAGACTTATAGTACCTGGTGACCATGACTAGATATACATCACATAGTATATCCTCATGACTTGATACAACACAATTCATATGGTCTTGATACAAGACCAGTCGTGATACAACACAAGAATCATGAACTTAATACAACATAAGTTTTGGACTTAATACAACACAAGTCTTTGACCTTGGTAGAGCACAAGGTCTCAATCTTAATACAACATAAGATCTTGATATTAATACAAGATAAGATCATAGTACATGAATCTCTCGTGACCTCAACATCCTAGCTTGATACAACACAAGATATTAACTTAATACAACATAAGTTTCAAACTTGATACAACACAAGTCTCATGGAGATGTTTCTAAACTTAATACAATGCAATTCTCATGGTGAATGACTCCTGATGCTATACATTTAATAGATAAATCTATATTTTTTACCATGATCTAAGGTTTTCTTAATCCTTCATTGAGCTATTTGAAATTAATAATATTAACCAATCTAGTGTATGAGACCCCCTTGTTTGAGTGACAAAGGAAACCCCTCTACGCAACGATGTAACTGCTAAAGTCTACTGAGTGTACATACCCTACCCCCCTTCGGATTTGAACCTATGACCTCCTATGAGGAAACAAATGTATTAGCCATTAGGACCAATCACACTATACATAGTTGAAAAAACACTTGGATAAGCTACATATCTTGATGGAGCACCTAAATTGATGAATTATAGCCCTCTTGCTGCAAGTTTTTCTACAACTACAAAAATGTAAACCCCTTCATATCATTAATCTTAGGTTGTAGAGTTAAGGCTAGTGGATTTGTCAATGAACCCCCTATCCAATGGCATATGATTTTATAACTTATGATATCAAATTATTATTTCTATTTAATTTATTTTAAAAATTATATTACAATTTTGTTCAGTAGTTTCGAAGGCACTAAAAAACCAAAAAATTCTAAAAATTATATGGGAATGTTGTTGATGTGTTAGGATTATTTGTATTCCTCCCTTTACCACCATAGTCTAAATGTCATATTCCTATTTTAGGATTATGTTTCCACTTCATTAGTTCCATGGGGAAGTTATATAGCACCCACCTATGACTTGATGTGCCAATATGCATGAGTTTGGGAGCTCTAGAGGCCAATCCCTATATTTTAGGAACCCACACTGAGTCATGGGAGTTCCACCATCATTTCATTCTAGTTTGTGTTGATTCATTCTCTCATGGACATAAGTTAGTTCACCTATAGTGATCCTAGTGCCATCTTTGCATGATTTAAAGATATTAGGCTCCTTTGCTCAGTTAATTGGTTGTGAGTTGTTTTAGTTGTCTGAAGTTACACTAGTGAGCCTCCAATGGTAATTTTTCCAAAGTTAGTGATCTCTGGAGTCATTCCGAGTCATGGGAATCAAATATCTCCTAGAGTATTCAAATTTCCTTAATTGTATGATGGGTGCATTACATACATGTTAATTATTATGAGATCAAGGTTATGCTATCAAAGTTTTGCCTCTTGTATACATTATCTCACCACGATTGTTTGATCATTCTAACACTGAATTTCTTCTTTCTCATTCATTCTTATTTCACACTGAGGTTCAATCCATCCTGATGATCCTGTAGTTTGGATAATTTTACATCGTATTAGAGTGGGTGGTCAGGTCAATTTCAATCATCAAAAAATTCCATTGATGCACTAGAAGCAACTGGGTTCCACATAATTCCTGGTATCTATGACTTTCTCCCTATGTATTTATCCAGAGAAGTATAACTAGGCATGAAGCACCCTTATAATGTGCACATGTTGAAGTAGAGAGTGATTGAACTGGTCTTCCTTCAAATTGAAAGTTTTTTTGCAGGTAAATTGAATAATTCAAAAGAATTGCGCTGCTCATGAAGATGAAAAATGGAGAATTCAACATTGTTGACATAAAGGATCCTCACACCCTTAAATTAATGAGATTGGAGGTAATATATTCATATTTTGTTGCACAAAAAAGGTATGTAGATGTTCACTGTGGGAACAAAGTTCGAACCCCAACAACCTTTCGAGAAATCAAAGTATCTAAACAAATTGGATCAATCCTTTGGTTTCATGTGCATTCATATCTCCAGGGAATTACTCTTCCAGCTTGATGGATTAAAAAATTCAAGGGAAGTATGGAAGAAGCTCAAATTACTGTTTGGAAAGAAGGATGAGCTAAGAGGCCATATTATTGAGAATGAACTAATTTCTATTCAAGCCAACAATTTCGAAACCATCCATCAATTCTTATTCAAGTTCAAGTCTTTGTTCATGTAGTGCAAGCAATGTAGATTTGACAAGAAGGATGAGAAATTGGTGATCTCCATTCTAAGAAATATTGGGCCAAAATTCTTAGTGTTTGTGTCCACCATTAATTTTGGGAAACTAAAAAATCCAAACTGGTGAATTCCCTCACTTGATGCATTCATAGAATGTCTTATTCATGAGCAATATGAGATGATTTAGATGGGATCCCTCAAAGCCTCCAAGAATCAAGCTCTCTTGGATGGGGAGAGAAAGAATGCACAAGCCAAAGGGAAACAAAAAGGGAAGGATAAAAAGAACTTTGATATCAAACCTAAGGGGAAGTGAAATCTGTTAGAAGGAGCCTCTAGTTATAAGAAGGAGAAATAAAAAGGCTCGAAACCTTGTTTGGAGAACAAGATGAGATGAGGGACCATAATCTAGAGAATGAGATAATATCACTACAACCCAAGAACTTCAAAACTATACAATATTTTTTTTCTAAACATTCAAATCTCTTGTCATGCAATGCAATTAGTGTGGTATTGAGAACAAGGATAATCAATTGGTGCTCTCAATTCGATGAAAAATCAGTGCTCTTAATTCTGAGAAAACTTGCCCCATAATTATCAGTGTTTGTATCCACCTATCACTCCATGAGACTAAAAACTCCTCATTGCTGAATGACATCCCTTGTTTCCTTCACATTATCTCTAATACAAGAACAAGATAAGATGATACAGATGGGAGCTATCAGAGGCTCCACAAATCAATATCTCTTAGCTGGTGAGACAAAGAATGTGCAAGCAAGGAGGAAGCATAAAGGAAAGGAGAAGAGGAACACTGAATTGAAGCTAAAGAAGAGTTTAATACATTAGATGATGCCTCGGTCTATAAGAAAAAAAACATCAAATTTTGACAAGGGAAAGTGATCCTATTGTAAGAAAGGAAAGAATACAGAGAAAGGTTGTATGAAGAAGACAATAATCAAATGTCAAGACTCCTTGAGTAGGACAATATTTCCCTCCACGAAGGAGAAAGGAAGGGTGAGTCTAGATATAAGACCGAAGATCATGAGAGATGCCATGCACTGAAGGTTGTATTTTCAAAATAGCATGCCCTCCTCATTAATTCTGATTCTCTATGAGAAAATTATGCCAATTTTAGTGAAGATGCCAAAAAATTTCTCTTCTACAAAGTTTCACAATTTTCTCCAAGATTTGTGAAATACCAAAGAGAGACTTGATTCATGATAAAATGAATATTTTATATTCTATTTATATAGGTTGTGGAGGAAAGTTAGTACCTCAAACTGGGCTGACATGCAATTAAAAATAAATAATTAAATTATATTTTGTTTGGTCGGTTGACCCAAAAAGGTGGGGTACATCGACTTCAAAAATTCATATCTCTTCAACCGTAAGGAATTAGAAAATGCTCCACATATAAATGAAAATGTCTTGATGAGGGATATCTATTTATGATGGGTTTATTTCCAAATTGTTGGTATAATAACCTTAAATTCTTCAATTTGTTCAAGACTTCAAATATTCCACACATAAAGGTGCCAAATATCATGTTACCTTATGCATAAGTTCCAAAGTGAAAGAATTCAATGGATATAATCAAAGGCATGAGGGATTCAATGGTATTCAAAGACACATAGCTAACATAAACAAGGAAGAGATCTCCACCATATACTCATCATATCAAGGGTATCAAGGACCCCAACACAACCAAGGTGTGGGGTTTCCTAGTTCTCCCATGGTACCATGACCTCATTAAAAACATAGATGACCACATAATGGGTCATTTGGACTATTTGAAGTTCTATACTTCCTGAACCCATAAAGGAATCTTTCTAGGGAACTAGGACATAGGTTGTGGTACTAGGGACTCCCAAAGAAACAACTAAGGAACCATAGAAACAACTTAGGGGAACTTAAATGCTCTAAAGGGTGTACAAGTCTTTTGGAATTGTCCCATGGGATCCAAGGTGTTATAACTAGATCTAGTTCTTAGTTTATTTGTCCTATTTCTCAAACATTGATTTTCTATGATTTTACATTTTGAGGATTTTTAGAAATAAATACATTTTTTTATTTTGTTTTTTATTTTAAATGATTTTGATTTATTTCAATTTATTGGTTTTTTAAAGTTTTTGGGCTTATTAGTAATTACATATATCTCTAAAGGTCTAAAAATATTATAATTAACTTTATTCCAAAGTTAAATTTTATGAATAACCTTCATTTTTAAGTTATGGTTAAAAAATATGCAAAAACAGGATTCTTGTAGCGCATGAGTGAAGGTTAGTGAACAAAAGTGCTACAAGAATATCAAATTATTAAAAAGCATGGCAGAGAAGCATGGCTGTTCGAAATTGAAATAAGTGGAAGCTGTTGGAAACCTAAGAGGAAATAATGATACGTGTTAAGAACTCAGTGATGATAATGGGAAGTGTACAAGAGGATGCAGAGATTATTAAGGAGGATCATGGTTTGACCTATCATGATTTCATTTGGTTTGAGTTATTGAAAGAGGTGGTTAGAAATCGTGGCTGCTGCAGAAGAAAATATAGTAAGCTTTAAGACATCTGTCCAAAATATAACAACGCATATTCATGACCTCATCCATCATTATGACAAGTGGATGAACAAGGGAATCGTGGTCTGCATTAAGGAGCTGATATCAGAAACTACAGCAATAGCAAGAGAAAAAGAACCTGTGTATGAACATGTAAAAGAAACAATTTATGATGATCAAGAACAAGCTTTGGAAAATGATGAAAAGTAGCAGAGGGATGTTTCAATTCAGGAGGAACAGTTGGATTTAAAAGAGGAAACAAAACAGAATTATGTAGGTGTAGAAGAAAGCACAGCTAAAGTACCAGTTACTGCTGAATTAATAGATGATAGTTTGCAAAATTCAAATGTTAAGCTTCAAAAGAAAATTCATGTACATGTACAAGAAGTAAATTGGAGCCCAGAAGCCAGTGGAAAAAGAAGCCCTTGAAATAAAAAATAAAATGCATAGTTATATTCTATTTTTTTTCCTGTTTTGGTCATTGCGATTGAGCACGTCTTATGAGCGGATGGAGATGAAATTTAGAAAAAAAAGAAGATTTTTTTATTCACAAAAGACCCATTCACAAAAACCTCTCTCAAGTTTGTAACAACTATCAAGGTTTGAAATATTTGATTTAATCTTTACAGCCTATTTTTTCAGGGTTTAAAAAACATTTAATATTTTCCTGTTTTAGTGTTCATCTTGCGGGGACTATTTCGACGCATTGGAGAAACATTTTTAAAAACCAAGAGAGGTTTTTTTCCATCACAGACTCATTCACAAAAATCTCTCTCATTTTTTGCACAGGTGTCCCGGATCGAGAGATATGGATGATTATTTGAGACCTAGTTTTCAAAAATTCGCCAAATTTCCCAGGAATCCCATTTTGCTATTTTTAGTCAATTAGTTGAAAGTTGGTTAATGTAAATGCTAAGTAGTTTTGAATTCGACCTAAATAAATGAATATGGAACTACTTCATATGAGATCTTTCTAATTATATAAGGAGGAGATGGATACATTGCAATGGTTGGAAGTTTAGTTCAAGGAGAGGATTTTTGAAGCTCATACATTTCAAGCTAAGACCATTGTACTCTTATGTAAGTTTAATACTGTAATTGATCATATATATGCTAATAAGCCCTATTTTACTCTTATACTGTTTTCATTTCTAATCTGTTTGGTTACTCATTCTACAATTTCATTTCTTGTGTAAAGTCTTATTCATGCAAATGCTTGTGGTTTTGTGGATGAAAACAATATTTCTTATGTAATGTACATGGTTTATTCAGAGTGTTTGATCCTCAGATCTTAAAATTGTTCATGATTTAGTTATGGAATTGGGTTGTTTATGTTCATTACCTTCTTGTGTATAAATATTCAGACCAAAACCCTAAAACCTATTTTATTTAATTTTACTTTTGAGATTGTGTTGGCTTGTTCTTCTAGTAGTCCGAGAACAATTTATAGCACTAACATCTTCGGCATCATTGTTGGGGACAGAAATCAATATTATCTTTCCCGGGAAGAACCATAATGACATAGATTTGACTCTTGATGGAAGAAAAGAGAAGGACATAGAGATAGACTGCAATCATCTGCGTGGAGACTCCACGATTAAAGATTCCACTTCAAGGAGAATTTTGTTGACAAAAAAATGAAGAAGCCAAATGGAAATACTAGATATCAGCTTGTTACTTTCCTCCATGAGGTTTCGTTCTTATTCACCAATTCTTTCATGTCTTTCCCATTGCATGTCAAAAGAATTATTTTTTGTTTTTTCTATTCCGATGATTATAAACCTTCAGGTACATATCCCTCTTTGGAAGAATAAATTGTGCATTCTTCTTGTTTTATTGATGTTGATCCTATCCAATGTTATCGGAACCGGACCGGTTTACACCAAACACCGGCTCAAATGGCATGACTGAACCGTTTTTGACCGGTTTTGCCCTGAACCGCCCGATTTTGCCCCTGAACCACCCAGTTTTGCTCTGAACCGGTCCATTTTCCCTGAACCGGTGGTTTTAACCCTAAACCGGCTGGTTCCGACGTGCAAATCTAAAGCCAAAATTAACGTGATTTTTTTATTATTTTAAATGGAACTTTAAAATTTTATTTTCTTATTATACACAGTGTTGGCCTTTTGGCATTGGACATCTATAAATGAAGCCACCCTCCGTAATATTTCTCAATCACTCGTGGGTTATCGTGGAAGAGTTGAGTTGGGTTATCGCTTGCAGCAACAGCCAGCTTGCTTGTGGAGTCGTGGACACTAAATCGAACTCGGGACTGTGCAGTCAGGGTAAGAACTCGGGATCGGGATTGGCTAGTTGTGCAAACTTTCATTTTGATTGATAAATGGCATTGCAATATCCTTTTTAAGACCGAGAGGAGAATATATTTATTATAATGAATGAGATATTTCCCTTACTCCGGCTACATTTCTTTTTCTACTATATTCGTTTTCGTTTTCTGCTCTATAAAAGTATACTGTAGGCTGCAAGATTAGATTCCGGTATCAACTCCAGTCCATGGATCGATAAAAGTATACTGTATTTACTATTACAATTAATTTTTTTTCTGCTCTATAAAAGTATATTGTAGGCTGCGAGATTAGATTTCGGTGCCCCTTTGCTCCATTGTTGGGGCAGGTTGTATGCGCTACAGGCTGGGATTAGATTTATATTTGAGTATGTCTCAGTCTAATACCGGCTACATATGACACACAGTAGATTTATTTTCATATTTTCCTTTGCCTACGGCCCTACACTTATGCAGCTAAATGTTTATAACTAACATTTCCTTAATTCCAACACGAAATTACTATAAAATCATCCAGAACATTGTTTAACTTTTTAGTTATATCATTCATGTAATTTACTAGTTTGTAAATTTTTGTAAGGTTGAATTTTTTAATTCACTGTAAGGTTGATTTTGATTTTTTTAAGGATCGTCATGCCTGCGTTACAGCTACTTACTTACTAATTACTCTTACTGTCTTACAACCTACAGGGTCCTTGAATATTTATTTTTGGGTTTAGTATTATGATCTTGCCCTTGGGAGCTGCTCTTTTTGGCTTCTTGTGGAGGTATGTACAATGTTGAATGCAGTTGCAGTGTGCACATTGCAGACTTGCAGTATGACTATGTAATATGTACAATAAAATCTTTAGTTAATATTCTTTGTTGTTTTTTCAGAAAAATTGCTAGGGTAAATAAGAATTGCTAGGGTTTTATTTGTAGATTCTTTTTTGTTGGTGCAATGGCTCCTAAAGACAAGAAGGATCCTTCCTGGAATCATTGCCAATTGGTTGGTGGAAAAATGGTGTGCAATTATTGTCAAAAGGAAGTTGGTGGGGGAGGTATTTATAGAATTAAACAACACCTAGCACATGCAAAAGGGAATGTAAGAGCATGCCCAAAAGTCCCTGATGATCTAAAAGCTGAGATGGTAGCTCATCTCGAAGCCTACCAAGCAGATAAAGCCAAGAATAAAAAGATGCAAAAAGAAATAGGAAAAGGTGCATTAGGTGATCCTCAAGATAGAATCCCTAGTTTTGAAGAATCATGCACTTTTCCTATTGATCCTTATACAAATCCCATACAAAAGAAACATAATAGGGAAGAAGAACTTGTTGGTGGCTTTGGTAGTAGTAGTACATCCAATGTGAAGAGGGCCCGTAGTAATCTTGAGTCATTCTTTGTACCCCGCACCATTCCTGGTGCTCAACCCACCATTGATGCAAAATGGAAGAAGATGGAAAAGGATGCTGCTTGGGAATGCATTGCTAGGTGGTGGTATGATGCTGACATACCCTTCAATGCAACTAATTCTATGTATTATCAACCAGTGATAGATTCTATAGCTTCATGTGGTCCGGGCTTCAAAGTCCCTAGTTTTCATGATATTAGAGGGTCACTTTTAGAAAATGAGGTTCAAAGAATAGATGAATACCTCATAGAGTTCAAGGAGTCTTGGAGTAAAACTGGGTGTACAATCATGTACGATGGATGGACTGATACAAGATCTCGAACCATTCTCAACTTCCTAATTGCTTGCCCAAAAGGAACTATGTTTCTTAAATCAGTGGATGCATCTGATCAAGTCAAGGATGCACAATTATTATTCCGTCTCTTGGATGAAGTAGTTGAGGAAGTGGGAGTGCAAAATGTTGTCCAAATCATCACAGACAATGCATCAAACTATGTTGTAGCTGGAAAATTGTTAGAGGAAAAACACCCCACTATTTGGTGGACTCCATGTGTAGCCCATTGTTTGGACCTCATGCTTAAGGATATTGGAAAAATTGAGTGGGTGAAGAAGTGTGTGGAACAAGATAAATGCATAACTAGATACATCTACAACCACACATGGGTGTTGAACCTTATGAGGAAAAACACGGGTGGGAAAGAGCTTATTAGGTCAGCTATTACACGATTTGCAACAAATTTTCTTACGTTGCAATCCTTGATTCAACAAAAGGCCAACTTGAGGAATATGTTCTCTTGTGATGAGTGGAATGCATCTTAGTGGAGAAAAAGGCTTGAAAGAAAAGACATAGTTGACAAAGTATTTGAAAAAAAAATTTGGAAAAAGGCAGAGGAGATAGTACTATTCAGTGAGCCACTTGTGAAAGTGCTACGAATGGTGGATGGTGATAAAACCGCCATGGGTTTTATCTATGATACCATGGATCAGGCCAAAGAGGCAATAAAGGAAGCATATGGAGATAAGAGACAAAAGTATCTTCCTTTGTGGAGAATCATTGACGAAAGATGGAACAGACAACTCCATCGACCTTTACATGCAGTGGGCTATTACTTGAACCCAAGGTAAGTAATACTGTAATAGTAAATACAAATTTCAAAGTTTTTAGTTATATCATTCATTATTTAAACTTTAAATTAAATTTTCAACTCTCAAATTCTCAATCTCATTTGGTTAAGTTTATTTGTCTTTTAAAGGTACCATTACACAAAATATTTTGAAGCAGATGGGGAGGTAAAAGAAGGATTATACAAATGCATTGAGCGCATGATCCCCGATCCTAAGATACAAGATGAGATACACAGTAAGCTCCTTCATTTCAATGAGGGCATTGGTACTTTTGGCATGGCTATGGCTGTTCGAGGTAGAGTAAAGGATCCACCTGGTAAGTAATTTGAATATTTTAATTTTTTAAATTAATTATTATATTATTCATGGAAAAATATGAGTCAATTTCTTATTATTATTACTGAAGCTTCTTTGTCTTTAATTCATATTGCAGCATATTGGTGGGGACAATTTGGTAGCATGTGCCCTGATTTGCGAAAGTTTGCAATTCGAATCTTGAGCCAGACATGCAGTGCTTCTGGGTGTGAACACAATTGGAGTGTTTTTGAGCGTATGCACACCAAGAAGCGAAACCATTTAGAACAAAAACGGTTGAATAATATGGTCTATGTTCAATACAACCTTAGATTGAGGTGCAACTAGTTGTTGAGCAAGACCCCTCGATCACAAACCATAGTGTTGGAGGATGTTGATCCCTCATCAGATTGGGTTGTGGAGAGTCAACCAACAGCATTTGACAATGAAGACCTATCTTGGATGGACCTGGACCCTCTTCCACAATAAGAGGATGTGGACATTGATGTTGCAGTTGGACCAGTGCCTTC
>LPNX010284605.1:562825-620161 GCA_001517045.1 Pseudotsuga menziesii | reverse complement strand
TGAATTGACATGGATGCACATGAATATATATATATTTATTGAAAATGTGAATATTTAATGTATTTTTGCTTAACCGGTTTTTCGCTCCGGTTTTTTTCCGGTTTCGGTTCGGTTCTGGTTCTCGGGGTGGGCTGGTTCATCCACCGGTCCGGTTCGGTTCTGGTTCTCGGGGTGCGTTGGTTCATCCACCGGTCCGGTTCTAATAACATTGATCCTATCCCTTCATTTGAAATACATGTGCAACATGATATACACATACCCATATCTCTTGAACCTGATTATTTTGGTCATCTTGTAGAGAATAAAGATGATCCATTACCTTCTACAATCATTGCTGAAACTTGTGAACAACTTGTTGAGGCTCATTTTCAACTCACATATTTTTAGTCTAGACTCAAACAGAAGATGTTTAAACCTTAGGATGCCATCTCTCTTACGTCCTTACCCTTCCTACTTTGTTGGATATCTTCCCCATTTTACTGGAAAAGACCATATCACAACAGAGAAGCATTTAGGATCTTTTCATAATTTCATTGATAATTTTGAAATCATGCATGAGGATGTTGTCATGATGATTCAAATTTCAGGAGGAATATGGTCTAACTTTAGATGTATGAGTCATAAAAACATTTAATGAGAGGACACATGCTCTCAGTCATCATAAAAGCATTAAATGAAGAGGCCACCCTCTCTCATCCATGGTCATTGACAACTCATGGTTTTGTTTCATGGTATGGCTTCAAGGCACATTGTACATCTCTCATCCATGGTATTTCACAACCCATGGTATTGCCCCAAGGCACATTGTAATAATGTTATAAAAATGCTCCGTGCCTTCTCAATAAAGCATTGAAGGATTTTTGGCATCCTACATTTATCTTATTTTATTCAGTTATTGATTTATTGGTGTTGAGTGTCTTTTTGAGTATGGTTTGAGAGGTGAGGCTCAAAGAACCGTATTTGAGCCTCACCCCGCCATGTCACATATTTACTCTATGTTTTTCTATGCATCAAATGATAACAATTTGCAGGTTTACTCCCCTCCTCTCTCGGCATCCAAGCCTTCCGGTTCTTAGCCCCCAAGATCCGGATCAGTGGTATCAGAGCAGGTACACTCTCCATGGGAATGAGGGTTTGAGCATAGTTCAGGTTCAAATATCTGTAGATATTTTTAGCCTCCTTTTGGCACACTCAGAGTCCATTGTTGGGCCATACACTGTAAGCATCATAGTTGGTCCTTAGGCAATACAGGATATCTAAGTTTAAAGAGGAAGTTCCATGATCTCTACAACATTTGATTTTTCTCTACAAACCCTTGGCATCCTTTGTGGTCCTCTACAAAATTCAAATGGATGCTGCAACTTGCACATATATTTTTATAGGCTCTTCCATAGCTCATTGGAAACATATTTATGTCATCTAAAATGGGTATTTTTCGGTTTCTCATTTACCTTCCTTGTTTGTAAGATATGCTTGTTTGAAGCAACCTATGTTTGTACACAGTGCAACCTCACATACTGAAACTTCAAACAAGTATGAGGTTATTTTCGAAATCCTTTGTTGGAGATGCGAATGCTCTGGTTCTAAAATTTAAAAGCTGATTCAATTGGATCGTGGGAATACTTACATGATGTATTTTTGAAGTACTGGGGTAAGAATAAATCTTATGATCAATTTATTTCCGAATTTTATAGTTTGAAAATGTAGAATGATGAGCCAATTACTAAATTTAATTAGAGGTTTCAAAGTTTTTATATCAGTATGCCCATGGAAATCAGACCTTCAGAAAAAATTGCTATGGTATATTATGTTATGGCTCAACATCCAGATCTTGTCTTTTTCCTGTTAGAAAGGAAATCATCATCTTTAAGACAATTGTTTGAGGATGCAAGAGGAGTGGAGGAGAACATCCAAGCTTGCAAAATGCTTCGAGACCAGGCTCATGTTGAAGACATACAAGTTCATGAATAGGAAGAAGAACATAGGTATCATTCAGATTTAAGACATTTTTCTTCATCATTTTTCAGATTTTCATATGAACAAGGATATAAATGACGCTTGTGTTGATTCTTCATATCGGTTTGCTGACTTTTTAGATGATAATATACTTTCAGTGGATTATAGTAGAAATTTCCTAGCTCCTGCTATGAGATTATCATGTTATGAAGAATAATTTGCTGCTATTTAACCTCTTACTATTGAGATAAGAAATAAGCTGCCATTCTTGACTTATGGTCACTTTCAAAATTTTATTTGTTCACATTTTGGACAAGGGTTTTATTTAAAGGTTGAGAAGCAGTTTGAAGAGCCCTTGGTTTCCATTCATGAGCCAAAGTTTAAAAAGAATAGTAATGGAGAGAAAGAGAATGCTTCACTTTATGATGAATATAATGAAGACATTAAAGTTTTAAATCGGAAATTTCATGATCAGTAGAAACCGATTGTAGGTGAATTATATTCCAGATTTTTTATTGAAAAAGAAAAACTTTTGAATTGCTTTGACTCTCAAATTGATAGCATCCAGAATGTAGATACTTCGAATGTAATATTAGATGTGTCTAATATCCATTTCTTTGATAACTTTGCTGCTCAAAACCATTATGAAAATATGCCATTTTTTTATGGATATAAAGAAATACTACAACCATTTTTTTAGTCCTCTTTAGTTAAGCAGCACTTTTCAGAAATTAGCCAACTTGGGTTAGTGGAAGATATAGAACAAGATGAACTCAACAGAGTTGAATATTTTATATATTTTTCTCTTATTTCATTATCTCATGGAGTATTGAGAATTGAGGACACCCATTTGCAGTCCATTCTTTTTGAACAACATGAAGGAGTAATTTTGCATGAGTTTCATGATCCCGTGGTTTCTAGGATGGATTTGTATTTTTCAAAGGTTTCTAATGCTCCAACTTTTGGCATACTTCCTACTTCCAACCGTAAGTCTCAGATGCCTATAGACTTTTTATTGCATTTATCACATCTTTTGTGGGTCTTCTCAAACAATAGCATGCATAGAATTATGATTCTCAATCAAATGGTTTCTTGGCTTCACTAAAAGTATGATTACACTTGATTGGGTTGTTTCTTCTGATTAGAAGTAGGAATAAATAGCAGAATAAGCTCGCCATAAGGGCACGTAGATTCTTTTCAGTATGACGGTTTGTAGTAGTATTTTGTTATTTCAGAAGTATAGGTTCATATTTTGATTGAAAAAACAAGTTGCAACCCTTGGTTAGCAATGAATGGTAGGCTGGGAATGAGATAAAAAAGAATCCATAGCCCAATGGAAATTTTGCAGAGTAATAGATAAGTTCAGTTCAGATGGCAGGAGGCACTGATCTACAGGTTCTTGAAGCCTCATAGGGAAGATTTCATCCCGCAGTAGGAGCCAGATGTTATAACTAGATCTTGTTCTTAGTTTATTTGTCCTATTTCTCAAACATTGATTTTCTATGATTTTACATTTTGAGTTGCTTTTGAGGATTTTTAGAAATAAATACATTTTTGTTTGATTTTATATTTTAAATGAATTTGATTTATTTGATTTTATTGGTTTTTAAAAGTTTTTGGGCTTATTAGTAATTATATATATCTCGAAAGGTCTGAAAATATTATAAATAACTTTATTCCAAAGTTAAATTTTACGACTAACCTTTATTTTTAAGTTATGGTTAAAAAATATGCAAAAGGGGTATTCTTGTAGCACAGGAGTGAAGGTGAGTGAACAAAAGCGCTACAAGAATCTCGAATTATTAAAAATCATGGAAGATAAGTGTGACGGTTTGAAATAAAAATTAGTGGAAGTTGTTGGACACCTAAGAGGACAAAATGATACGTGTTTAGAATCCAATGATGATCATGGCAAGTGTATGAGAGGATGTAAAGATTATTAAGGAGGATCATGGTTTGACCTATCATAACTTCATTTGGTTTGAGTTATTGAAAGAGTTGGTTAGAAATTGTGGCTGCTGCAGAAAACAATATTGAAAGATTTCATACAACTGTCCAAAATATTACAGTGCATATTCATGACCTCATCCATCATCATGACAAGTGCATGAACAGGGGAATCATGGTATGTATTGAGGAGTTGATATTAGAAAGTACATGCATAGAAATAGAAAAATATCCTGTGTATAAACATGTAAGACAAACACTTTATGATGATCAAGAACAAGCTTTGGAAAATGATGCAAAGCAATAGAGATATGTTTCAATTCAGGAGGAACAGTTGGATTGAAAAGAGAGAAAAAAACAGAATTCTGTAGGTGTAGAAGAAAGCACAACTAAAGTACCAGTTACTATTGAATTAAAAGATGACAGTTTGGAAACTTCAAATGTTAAAATTCAAAAGAAAATTTGTGTACAGGTAGAAGAAGTAAATTGGAGACCAGAAGTCAGTAGCAAAAGAATCCCTTGAAATAAAAAAATAAAATGCATAGTTATGTTCTATTTTTTTTCCTGTTTTGATCATTGCAATTGAGCGCGGATTACGAGCGGATGGAGATGAATTTCAGAAAACAAAAAGAGGTTTTTGTTCACAATAGACCCATTCATGAAATCATCTCTCAGTTTTTCAGCAACTATCAAGTTTTGAAATATTTGATTTAATGTTTACGACCTATGGTTTAGGGCTTTAAAAACATTTAATATTTTCCTGTTTTAGTCTTCATATTGCAGGGAATATTTCGATGTGTTGGAGAAACATTTTTTAAAAACAAGAGAGGTTTTTTTCCATCACGGAATCCTTCAAACAAACCTCTCTCACATTTTGTACAGGTGTCTCAGATCGAGAGATATGGATGCTTCTTTGATACCCATTTTTCAGAAATTCACCAAATTTCACAGGAATTCAATTTTGCTATTTTTTGTCAATTAGTTGAAAGTTGGTTAATGTAACTGCTAAGTAATTTTGAATTCGACCTAAATAAGTGAATATGGAACTACTTCAAATGAGATCTTTGTAATTATATAAGGATGAGAGGCATACAGTGCAATGGTTGGAAGTTTAGTTCAAGGAGAGGCCTTTTGAAGCTCATACATTTCAAGCTAAGACTATTGTACTTTTCTTTAAGTTTAAGACTATGATTGATCATATATATGCTGATAAGCCCTGTTTTATTCTTATACTATTTTCATTTCTAATCTATTTGGTTACTCATTTTGCAATTTCATTTCTTTTGTAAAGTCTTATTCATGCAAATGATTGTGGTTTTGTGGATGAAAATATTATTTCTTATGTAATGTATATGGTTTATTCAGAGTGTTTGATCCCCAGATCTTAAAATTGTTCATGATTTAGTTATGGATTTGTCTTGTTTCTGTTCATTACCTTCTTGTGTATAAATATTTAGACCAAAATCCTAAAACCTATTTTATTTAATTTTACTTTTGAGATTGTGTTGGCTTGTTCTTCTAGTAGTCCGATAACAATTTATGGCACTAACAAAAGGGATTAAAACTTGTGATTGGACAATGTCAAAGGTCTCCTTTGAAATTTAATGACTTATAACCCTTAGGGGCTCCTCAAGGGGTATCAAGACACACCAATACACACTTTTTGGCATCAATGACAATTTAGTCAACAATATCCCCCTTTGTCATTAATGACAACTCCAAATATCCCCCTTTGAATGAGATTCCTTTGTCCACATATATCCCCCTTAGAGCATGATTCCTTTACCTTCCTTGTTAATATTTTTCTCCCCCTTTGCTATTAATGGAAAATGGTACTTCTGTCATGATCCCCCTATCATATTGGTGTGTTGTTGAAGATTGATCAATTCAACATTAGAGGAAATTTCAACTCAAAAATCAGCCTCCTAAAAAAAATTAATAAAATAATAGTTAAAAAAATAAAATAATATTTATTAATTTTGGAGGAAGAAAAGAAAAAAACTACTTTTTTGTTTGTATTTTCGACATATCTCCCCGTGTTTTTACTCAAATTTCAATCGGGAGAGCTCATTGGATGAGGAATTAAATTCTGCATCCAATGAGTACCCACTCAGCATGCCGAATCAAAAGTATGCTGAGTGGGTACTCGTTGGATGCGGAATTTAATTCTGCATCCAACAAGCTCTCCCGATATAAATTTGAGTAAAAACACGGGGAGATATGTCAAAAATACAAACAAAAAATGTAGTTTTTTTTATGATACCTATCCGCAAATTTATATTAAAAAAGCGTTTAAGACCTATACGGTATTTCAAATTTAAAGTAATTTCATTGGCTAACACATGATGACATGGAATTTGAGTTAAAGTTAAAAGGCCCATTTTGAGTTGAAATTTCCTCTAATGTTAGGAGATAGTATGACTTCCAATTTTTCTCGGAGTTACTCAAAAATATCTCTTGGGAGAGGCTTAGTAAAGATATCTACACCTTGTTCTTTTGTATCTATATATTCCAACTTGATATTCCTTTTTATGACTTGTTCCTAAAGAAACTGAATCTTGATTGGAATGAGCTTGGTCTTAGAGTGCATAACTGCATTTTTAGAGATATCGTTGAAACTTGTATTGTCACATAGAATTGAAATCGAATCATAACATGTGATGTGTATGTCTTACATGGTTTTCCTCATCCAAATAATTTGAGCACAACAAGTTGTTGTTGCTATATATTTTGCTTCTACAGTTGATAACGACACTGAATACTTCTTTTTGCTCGACCAAGATAATAGAAAATTTCCTAGAAAGAATGTTGTTCCACCAGTGCTTCTTCTGTCATCAACACATCCTACCCAATCTGCATCTAAATAAGCTATCAATTTTAGCTGATTTTATTTTGGATACCAAATTCAAAAGTCCATAGTCCCTTTGAGATATCTGAAGATCTTTTTAACTGCTATAATGTGAGTTTCCTTTGGAGAAACTTTGAATCTCACAACTTGTCCAATGACCTGAATCACATATGGTATCAAGGTTGTTACATATAGTATACAACCACTCATTGATCTAGAGCCTTTGATCAACTTATTTATTTTCATATTCCTTGCTCAGTTTACAACCGGTGATCAAGGAGTACTCAGGTTTACAATCTTCCATCTAGAATTTCTTTAACATCTCCTTGATGTATTTTTTCTTAGCAATAAAAATGCCGTATGCTCGTTGAGATATCTAAATACCCAATAAGAAGGTTAATTCACCAAGAAATGAAATTTCAAACTCTTTCTTCATTTCCTTGGAAAATTGTTGACTTAGTGAATCATCATCACTTTTAAAGATGATGTCATAAACATATACTTCAATGATGAGTATTATGTCATCATCCTATTTGATGTACAAATTTCTATCTGGACATCCCTTCTTAAAGTTTTTTTTTGCAAGTACCTTTCCAATATGGAGTACCAAACTCTAGGAACTTTCTTTATCCAATATAAAACCCTTTTGAGTCTACATACATAATCCTTGTTTTTTGAAAGCTGAAATCCTTTTGGGTGTTCAATGTAAAATTCTTCTTCTAATTCCTCATTTAGAAAAGTTGATTTTATGTCCATCTAATACACTTTGATGTATTTGGATCAACCATAAGATAATATCATTCTGATAGATTCCATTTTGGCTACTGGTGCAAATGTTTCTTCATAGTCTATTCCTTCGATTTGAGCATAGCCTTTATAAACCAATCGAGCCTTGTTTTTTATCACCTTTTGATCTCCATTCATTTTGTTTTTGAAAAACCACTTTGTGTTGATCACATTCTTGTTTCTTAGTATAGGAACAAGTTCCCATGTTTCATTCTTCTCAAATCGATCTAATTATTCTTCCATTTCTTTGACCCACTTCTCCTTTGTACTAGCCTATGCTAAAGTTTATGGTTCATTTATAGACAATGGAGAGAAGTGTACCTACTTATTTCTTCTAGATAGTCTTCTTCTAGTCCCTATTCTGACATCCTTATCACCAATAATTTGATTTAATGGATGATTCTTCTAGATCCTGTTCTTAGGTATCTGTTGATCCTTATGTTCTTCTTGTTCCATAGTTGGATGATTCTGTTCTTCATCTTATGAGAGTTGTTCTTCATCTTGTTCTTCATTTTAATTTCCTTTGTTAGGGGAGTTTTGAGGTAAAATATGGGCCTCAAAACAAAAATTATACCATTAAAATTCACTTTATAAGAACTAATAGGATTCAAGATGATGATGTCAACCATAAGGGTAAGATTTGTAAGAAAAATGGAGGGAAAAAAGAAAAAAACTACTTTTTCTTATCGTATTTTTGGCATATTGTTGCGAAGAGAAACTTCCTATGGCTTGGGGTGTAACACAATAGACTGGATGACACCATTAATCAATCATTTACAATATGTAATAGAAATAAAGACATCTAACACTAAGGGATATGAATCATACCTTTTTCCAGAAGGTTGATGTAGATCCATGTTGAGCTTTTCCAACACGCTTGTATTCACTATTCACTCTCAACAACAGCAAACAAGAAAAGCATGATATATATTCCACTGTTAGGCCTACTCTAGCATATATAAACAATCATTTATAAGTAAATAAATACATCCATGGATACAATGTTCATATTTATGCACATGTATTGGACAGGAAATGGATATTTCTATTAATAAAATAGAGATATAATAGTGACAACCTCTGTCGACACTTCTTCGAACCCGAGAAACTGAGTCCTCCATCTAGGCCTCCACCACTTTAATCCTGCATCTCACAATGGAAAGCTTACAAAATAAAGGAAATATTTGGAATAGCATCACTATGTGCTCTAAAGGAACAAAGTGATGTAGACTGAAGCATAAACAAGTGATGCAACAATGAACTATAGTTTCCTTGCTCTCCAATTTCTCCTCCTTCAATGTATCCAAGAGGCTCAATATATATCACTACAAATAGGCAATGAAGGGTTGATTCCGAGCGTTCTCAAGGCATATGGAAGGCCAAGAGTCAAGTTATCCAGGACTCTATGAGGAAAATTCTAAAAACTTTTGGCTTTATGCACATTTCCTGACATATGTGGTTTTTGGCTCAAAAGTTGCGTGTACACACAGGTATAGCTTTTAAAGTCACGTATACACATAAGAAGGTGTTTTTTGGGGACATTATTGGGACATCAAAGCATAATAAGAGAAAAGGGGCTCCAAGGAGTCTGTAGAGGGACATAGAAGGCCATAAAGATGTGATCTACCAAGTGTGGTAAAATCATCTATAACAGATGCCCTCTAATGTGTGAGGTCAGAGGGGTAACATGATGGCCAAAATACATTATATCCATCCCAGATGTGGAGTAATGAATACCCAAGTAGAAGAACTAGCCACTCATCAGTACAATACAATGATCAATCTCTGCATATGACTGCAAATATATATATAGCGTTCCCAGATCCATAAGAGTACAATGGCCATGAATATGCATGATATACAAATGTCATGTGTGGTCATTGCCATGTACACTATACAATGAATCAAGATCTCCAAAATGGATGAAGATATCTAATATACATTGGAATCTAGTCATAAGAATTGACATCTCATGAATACTAGCACAATCAAGGAGGTAACATATATGGAATGCCACCAATATCAGAGGTCTTCTATGGAAACTGCTACAAGTACATGTCCTACCATGTGAGTAAAGGTGTTGAGGTCAAACATGATAGTCCATCATCTGATTATTGATCATTGATGTATAACGTTAACGGACACGAGATATCCCATTGATAATGATAATGGGAATCAAGCTACAGATTGCAATCTAACAAGTGTGAATAGATGTGTTGAGGTCGAACACTTGAAATAATCCATTGATAAGGGGACACTGATGTATTCCCAAAACTATCGATAGTGAGAGAACCTACCATTGATGACTATAAGTCTCAAGGCACTCAAATGAACTCTAGATTCCTATTCCAAAATAAATGATCTAAAATCTATGAAATGGAATCCATTGGAAGGAGGGAATTAAGGAATCCCCCATGAACCAACACGAGGTACTTAGCAACGCTGGATAATGTGCAAGAACTCATACGAATAAGATGTGCATGATCCAGTAACTGTACCAGGAATGGCTAACATGCAAAGTCAAGATAACTAAGGAATGGCTGAATGAGGCTATAAAATTCCTTCGAACAAGAGCATAAGGAAAATGATGACTAAAGGTAGGCAGCATAGACTCGATATGAAAACTGGGACATCTCTGCGACATAGGAGGCATCAACAGAGGCTCCATAGGGACTGGAAGCATAACCAGTCGGTGGAGAAAAAATCACAGTAACGAGTACAACTCCTAAAGTCATACTAATAACCCAACCAATGGATGTGACATCCGGTTCTCTATTCGAAGGAGACACGACTCGACATCTGCAAAAGATATTATCATTTCCCATCCGTATCTTTATGTTTTTTTAACTTTTTTGGAATTTTTCAGATTTGAAAATATTTAAAAAGAATAAAAGTGCTTATAATATATATCTAGGAGGAGACGAGTGTTGCAAGAAAGAAAAATAGTTCCAAGTAGTGGAAGATACCTATGCTCAATGCAAGGGAGCATGTGTAGGATAAGGACACTTGGGGGAAGGTCTCCTCCCGGTAAGGGGTAATCAAGCTGCAAAGGGTATAAAAAAGGCTCTGCTTCGGTAGGATTGAGACAAGCTTGAGCTACATGGATTATAACTCTGAAGCGGGGAGCCAACATAAATCTCAATAAGACAAGCAAAAATGCATGATAATGCAATTACAACTTGAAATACATGAGAGTCCCTACATGAGATGGCCAACATAAAGTTCAAGAGGAGTATGAAGCTCTTGCTCAAGGACATGGCCGAACTATCAGGGACTTGTTGGCCTGATTTTATGACCTAGGCCAACAAGGAGGTTTACCCACACAATCAGCTTAAAGCAGCGTCCGGTGCATTTGGAATAGCAAAACCTCGCAGGTTATGGTCATGCTATCAGCTGATTTTTCTCTTAAGGAGAAATTAAAATCAGCAAAATCTATTCTATCCTAATGTTATTTATACCTAAATGAATCCTATAATTAGTTTCAACTATCTAAACTGTCTTATAATTTCTTTCTTAAGGAAAGACTCCAATTTTTGAAGAGTTTTGTTTTTGAATATAAATACTGTCAAAATTACACAAATTGATTTAACAGCTGTTAACTAAAATAAAACTTAATATGAACTATTCTGTCTATCCTATCTCAGCTGAGAGCGTTTCTAATTACTATATTAATTATTAATATATAGCTGATGAACAGAAGATGAAGTGCATGATCTAAATAGAAATATTTAAGTCATACATAAGAGATCATTTTGTTACGAAACAACTTAACAGAGAAACTGGAAATAAGCAATTATCCCAATTTTCTGGAATTAATTAATAATTAATGATCAATATAGCTATTTGAATAAAAGATGATGTCTCATATAAAATCACTATAAAAATACAAATGATATTTTTAACAGACAGAAGTGTATATCATTATAGCTTAAATTTATAGTAAAAATACTAATAAACTCAGTCACAACAATATATTCATTCAAATGCAATATTGAGCTGACAAAGTGAAAATTGTAATTAAACATAAGTATAACAAAGCATACTATATTAATATTAAGATAGAAGATAAGATACTGAAATATAGAATATGTCTAAAACAATAATACCAGTAACGATATCAGTCTGTAGATGTCCAGTTGTATCTCACATCCAAAGATTCAACTTCAGTAATGAAACAACACCAGCAACAAAATATATTTCAAGTATGTTTTCTTCAAACACTCCATCTTCCCTTTCCTAAAAAATTCTAACTTATATAATATTATCGACCTTTCGATTCCAGTTTTTCCATCAATGCCAAATGCAAAATTATAGGATTCCTATAACCATCAAAGAGAATCGAATCTCTTTTGATAAAACACCTGTCACTATAACAAAAACGACTAGCCTGAATGTTTGTTGGTTTAAAAGTACTTGGTAAATGTGTGGCCGTTGTTGAAGTTCCAGTCTGCAATGTACAACCACGTCATCAAATTAAAATCGTCCTGAAAATGTGGACAGGAGTGAAGACATATCCACCTGTGTTTAAACAAACACAACATCTCATTAAAAACCAATTAAAACAAATATAACAAAATAAACTAGAAATTAAATGTATGCCTGTAAAATCTACGATTTTATAGGCATGCATAACAAAAAATTGTTACCTGTTTGACAGCGAGACAACCCATGTATTTTGAAAAATGAGAATAACCATCAAGTTCTATTTTGAAGATCAACTACTCTTCGTGCTTCAGCTAATTTGGCTTTCAGCCTGATAATCTTTAACTTTTGGTTTTCTATTTATTCAAGCAGATGCTGATTCGTGCCTATTATCGACTTTTTGGCCCTTTTATACTGGTTCTTTTTGTTATTCATTTCTTTCCACCTGCTAATCCAACTCAACAACTCATCTCTAAATGTCTTATTTTCTTCTTCTATCAATGTTGCATTAGATTGACATAGTTTTAGTTCAACTTTTAATTCCATAATCTTGGTCTGGTATGCCTTGTCCAGAACTCGCTGAAGACTTTCTTCTTCATTTTCGTGTCCTAAATTGGCTGCCTGAGGAGGAGTAGGGTTGTCAATGTTTTGATCAGATGACTAAGGACTGATAAAAGATGGTTCAGGGTCTGAAATACAGGTGTCCATGCATGATGGAGCGACTTCGGCCTTACCCAATTTTGCACCATTATCTTTCATAAAGGTGGGGTTATTTACATGAATAGTGTCAGGGACCGATGATGGAACGTCATCCTCAATATGGACGATTGCAGGCTGAGTATCCCGTTGATTAGCCATAGGAACCGAAATCGTAGGGACATTGTTCATGCTCCTAGTAACCCTCCTCGAAAACACCAAATTGTTCGACTCAAACCCTCCTTTATCGCAGCATACTTGAGCTAGATGATCTAGTTTACACATAGAATCTTTGCCATGTTTATGAAGACTAACTAACTCGGAGAGATTTTTACAATCAACAAGGTTAGTATCTTTGCTTTCAGTTAACCTATCCTCTGTTTTTGCAGTAGTACTATAACTTTTATCAGGAGGGGATCGATTTAAAGCTGCTTCAGAGCGACAGAGAACTGTATTACCAACATCGTCATTACTGAGATTAGTGTCTATGGGTATATTGGCTTCCTCAAGCCCTTTACCCTCTGATTCAGTCTCAGGCGCATTATTGACCTTGAGCTTTATAATGGCCTTTCGTTTCCTACGGGTTTTTGGAGAGGGGTTCGGCCAATATTGAGTTGGGCCCAAATGACATTCGGTTAAAAATGTATCCCATGATTTACCACTCAAGGACAGTTGATGCTGTAGTATGATTTTGACCAACCCATGGTGAAATAAACTTCTATCAGGGTTATCAAAACTTTGGACCACATGCGACATCTTTTTTAAACTTTGCCACAGGTAGAAAGGTAGATTAATCCTATAGCCCTGTAATGCTAATAAGAGTCTTAAGTGGTAGTAGTGTAAATGGGAGAAACATCCATCGCAGGACACATACCTGACCAGAATTTCATAGAAATCTCTCCATTCAGGATTCAGGAATTTGACAGGGACCCCTATCTTCAGTTTTGTATTATCTGGTAATGGTAGCAACAGAGATAAACATCTTTTCTTATTAATCTTACCACCCTTGAACCAGCGTTCTCCAACTTGCGGGAGCTTTGTCGCCTCTGCGATTTTGTCTTCATTAATGATGAACTTAAAACCCCTGATCTGCACAACGTCTTCTTTGAAATTTAAGGCAAACAGTTTGTGTTATCTCCCAAATTGACCACCGTCATTTGGATGATAGAATGGATCAAAAAAATTTAAAAGAAATTTTTTGGAGTTCATTAAGAGGTCTAATTTTGATGTGCATAGTTGAAATTTTCATTCATCTAAGTCTTAGTCTTCAAAATGCAAAATTTCAGCTTTCGGCAGCTAAGCTTGTTTGTGAAAAGTTAGTTAACTGCCGAAACAGGTCATTTTCGGGAGCTAAAGCACGAAACAGACAAAAGGCTTAACTGCCGAAACCTGTAGAATTTCCAGAAAAAACTGCCTTTGGGAAAAATCGATTTTCTCAGTCGTGGAATGTCCGTTTTGCATGTTATAATAGTCGATTGACATCTACAGATCATAAGCTATCCACTGGTGCTTTCAGATTTGGTTTTAAAACTCGGGAAGTCAGCCAAAATTTCCCCGAAAGATCACGTGTCAGAAATTCCTGAACAAACCTGTTACAGGGCAGCAAGCTAGTGTTTTTGCCCAGATTTGACTTTTTCTCAACCAAATCTCTCGAGGTTGGTTTCTAATGATGTATAATAATTAAATACATCAGGTTTAAGAGTTTATCTTGATGTATTTGATGGTTAAGAAGGTTGAAAAGTGAAAATGGTGGACTAGTTAATGAGCAGAAATACTGTATTTTTGCCAAAGGAGGCAAATTCGAATTTCTCATGATGATTCATCAGCCTTGGAAGGCTTTCTACACTTGTCAAAGAGATTGGAGGATATCAAGACTATCAAGATAGATTTTGACTCATTGGTTAAGATCTTTTCCTATTTTGTTTTGACTTTCCAATTTTAGCATTCTAGATCCATTTTTATAGGATCTCATCCTACACTTGTTGATTTGACTATTTTTAGCAAATCTGATCCATTTTTCATGGATCTAGATTTGATCTTGTAAGGCTATAAAGCCAAAGACATTTGGAGAACAGGGGGGTTCGAGCTTGGAGAAACTTGGCCTATGTTTAGTTGTTATTCTAATAAATCACAGTTTTCTCTTGTTGTTGTTATCAGATTTTTCATCCACCATTATTCTGCACTCTATTGGATTGTTTTAGCTTATGCTCATGATTTGATGGAGGAACTTCTTACTGCTTAGTATAGCCCTGCATTATGTATGTATTTGGTTGTATAAACCCTGCATTTAATGTATCTGGTTGTTTGAGCAATATTCTACATGCCTGTTCTGTTATTTATCATCTGATTTGCAGTTTCTAAGAGCACTGGCCCATTGAACTATTTGGATTAGCAGTCTTTCCATTGTGCCATTCTAGTATCCCCTCGATCCACTTACTGAAAGATAATGATTTTACAGTTACCAAGCATACTTAGCCGTAACCACTAAGTAGTTTCTTGGAGAGCTAACAAAATGGCGCCGTTGCCGGGGAGCGAGGTGAGACGCTGATCTTCCTGGGAGACGACATAGATCTACTCTTTGATGATAGACAAGGGGTGGACACTTATTGGTTATAATCATCTATTTGGCGACTCCATGAAGGACGAACTCAGTGGCGACTCCATTGTTCAGAATTCTGTTGGTGATTCCACTGGTATGACATGAACAGAATCTTAGCCGAGAGGTATGTGTTCTGTGATTTTTCAAGCATTGCTGGTTTTCCTAATCAAGTACCTGCTAAAGATGAATGGGAGAACAGTCTTCCTAGATTTCGAGGAGAAGAGTGGGAAGTGCCAGCTGAACATTTGCTGGACTTTCATGACTACATGCATCGGTTGCAGGTAGTGCATGAGGATGTTCAGATCCAGCTCTTCTATTGTTCACTAAAAGGGATTGCCCGTGACTGGTATCGGTCTTTGCCTAATGCTAGTATCAGCTCTTTGGCTGATTTTCATGCTGCCTTCCATGTGTTTTGCAATGGGACATTTCCAGCTGATCTGCTCTACCCAGAATGTTGTCATGAATTTAGTTTACGGTATAAGGATCCAAACACTCAGGAAAAGTATGTTGCAGCAGGAGATATCTCTCATCATGATCAAGAAATTGCTGATCCACATTATGATAGCCATGAGGATGCCTTTAACACTGTATCAAATTCATCTATTCAAAATGACTGTCATGATGATCAGATTGTTTCTTTCAAAACCTTTAAAGATGAGGATCAGATTATTCCTTCTGAAAATTTTAAAGATGTTCAGCATATAGATATATTAGAAGAAGATAGCTTCAGATCTGCAACAGATAATAGGGATAGTTTTCAGTCTTTTGATTTGCAGACACAGGGGAATTACAAAATACATAATGCAGAGGAGGAGGAGGACAACCTACCATGTCCAGATTTGTAGGGGCTGTCTAATCTTCAGCTAGAAATGGTGAACCATGATCCCGAATGTATTGATGTTGCAGCAGCATATGTTATGAGGAGCCCATGTCTTCCAGACTTGCAGACAAAGGCAGATTGCAGCACTTTTGAAGAGAGTGATGGTGGCGAGATCTCGAGCAGTCCAAATCAGCAGTCCATTGGAAATGTGTCTCCAGCAGATTTTGACCAGACTTCTCCAGCAGATCTTGAGCAGTTTACACACATCATTGAGATCAAGGAGGACAGTCATCCACATCATTTTCATTTACAGTCAGAACAGCAAGGAGAGGTATTTTATCATGTTTTTCATGATCCTATTGCTGATTTTCTAGAATCCAGGAACCATGTGAATGTTAAAATATTCTTTATAGATGAAAGCTGGTCTGATCATCTGTTCAAACCTTTTTTCTACATGATATGGCTTCATTTGTTGTTCGAGTCTAAATCAAAGATGCCTGTAAATCACAATCTGACATGGCTGCATTGGAAATCCAGTGTTACTTAATCATGCGGCTCCTATTAGTTAGTGTAGGAGTAGATAGGAAAATAAGCTCTTTTATGAGCACGTAGATCATCTTCAGTTGATTTTTGAATAAGCAGAGCAGGCTGCATGTAAGCTACAGGTGGGATACAGGTTTGCAGAGGGATCAGTGTTAAAGACTTGATGACTCCATGCCCAATGCTAAAGGCTACTGGAACTACTTGGTTCTGGGATTCTTCGGAACCTCACTGGGAGGATTCCATCCCCGAGTAGGAGCCAGATGTTATCTCCCAAATTGACCACCGTCATTTGGATGATAGAATGGATCAAAAAAATTTAAAAGAAATTTTTTGGAGTTCATTAAGAGGTCTAATTTTGATGTGCATAGTTGAAATTTTCATTCATCTAAGTCTTAGTCTTCAAAATGCAAAATTTCAGCTTTCGGCAGCTAAGCTTGTTTGTGAAAAGTTAGTTAACTGCCGAAACAGGTCATTTTCGGCAGCTAAAGCACGAAACAGACAGAAGGCTTAACTGTCGAAACCTGTAGAATTTCCAGAAAAAACTGCCTTTGGGAAAAATCGATTTTCTCAGTCGTGGAATGTCCGTTTTGCATGTTCTAATAGTCGATTGACATCTACAGATCATAAGCTATCCACTGGTGCTTTCATATTTTGTTTTAGAGCTCGGGAAGTCAGCCAAAATTTCCCCAAAATATCACGTGTCAGAAATTCCTGAGCAAACCTGTTACAGGGCAGCAAGCTAGTGTTTTTGCCCAGATTTGACTTTTTCTCAACCAAATCTCTCGAGGTTGGTTTCTAATGATGTATAATAATTAAATACATCAGGTTTAAGAGTTTATCTTGATGTATTTGATGGTTAAGAAGGTTGAAAAGTGAAAATGGTGGACTAGTTAATGAGCAGAAATACTGTATTTTTGCCAAAGGAGGCAAATTCGAATTTCTCATGATGATTCATCAGCCTTGGAAGGCTTTCTACACTTGTCAAAGAGATTGGAGGATATCAGGACTATCAAGATAGATTTTGACTCATTGGTTAAGATCTTTTCCTATTTTGTTTTGACTTTCCAATTTTAGCATTCTAGATCCATTTTTATAGGATCTCATCCTACACTTGTTGATTTGACTATTTTTAGCAAATCTGATCCATTTTTCATGGATCTAGATTTGATCTTGTAAGGCTATAAAGCCAAAGACATTTGGAGAACAGGGGGGTTCGAGCTTGGAGAAACTTGGCCTACGTTTAGTTGCTATTCTAATAAATCACAGTTTTCTCTTGTTGTTGTTATCATATTTTTCATCCACCATTATTCTGCACTCTATTGGATTGTTTTAGCTTATGCTCATGATTTGATGGAGGAACTTCTTACTGCTTAGTATAGCCCTGCATTATGTATGTATTTGGTTGTATAAACCCTGCATTTAATGTATCTGGTTGTTTGAGCAATATTCTACATGCCTGTTCTGTTATTTATCATCTGATTTGCAGTTTCTAATAGCACTGGCCCATTGAACTATTTGGATTAGCAGTCTTTCCATTGTGCCATTCTAGTATCCCCTCGATCCACTTACTGAAAGATAATGATTTTACAGTTACCAAGCATACTTAGCCGTAACCACTAAGTAGTTTCTTGGAGAGCTAACAGTTTGGTTACCTCTACATGATGGCCGTCAAAACACTTAAAGAACTGCCCCCACCCCACTTTCTCAAATCGCAAGGCTACCTTCTCGTTTGCTTCTATGAGCTCTGCACCTGAGATTTCGAAACGGTTCAGTGGAGCCATATCTCCCTCAACATTATCTTGGTTTCAAAATGGAGTGAAAGGAAATGTGAAGAGGGAGGGGATAAGTATCCAAGTGCATGACATGATGTGCAAACTTCACATGCTTTGAATCTGACAGATATGAGATCTCTGGACTTGGCCATTTTTAGCTGAACCTTAACAATGATGAGTGCTACAACCAATGTTAAATTATAATGCATGCATGTTTAACCACGACTCAGCCATGACTAGCAGTGAAATTTAACCAAATCGACATACCTGGGATCTTGTGATTGACGGATCATAAATTCAAAGATTACAGAGAGTGGTCATAATGAACTCGTACATCATAGTGAAATGGAATGACTATCAACATTAAATCCTGATGATACGAATCATCAACAGATTCACAACTGTTAATTAATTATGAAGTGCAAGCCACATCTCTAAGCCAACTCAGTGATCCAAGTGACAAGCATTATCAATTTGACACATGGCTCTCGTAAACTCTGTCAATTAATGGTCTTTTCTAGTTTTAGCGTGAAAGGTGGTAGCATTCAAGGCGATATAGTAACGAAATCATATACCCTAATGTTTAGCATGTCAACTAGATAATGACTTGATTTAATATGACTATCATGTATATACATTAAATTTCATAGATTTTAGTTTTAAATCTTTCCAAAATCCCATCGATTAATATCCGAAATCAAATTTGATAGGAAACTAAGTGGTAAAACTATAATATATGAAAATTCCCATATGATAGTCATTTTATTTACTAACTACATATATAAAAAAATTCACAAAGTCATGGTTAGGCATTACATATGAAATATGAACATTAGGTTTAATAAGAGTTTTGATTGAATGAGTTACCTTTAGTTCTAAGAGTTTATAACTCATAATACCTTACCCATATCCAGCTCAGACTGTGTTTCATTGATTTCCCTTTGGCATACTATCCTTTCGAGATTCTTAAATCATATATAATCATATAAATTTATCTTAATGATTGAATTGATTATATAGGATTTTATGAAACTGACTTATTAAACTAATAGCTGCTAATTGCCAAGTTCACGAACATGTTTTCACCAACTTCTAACATATCATTTTACTTTTCTCCAATTGAGAGTACCTTCAGAATCAAAGATTATGAAGGCACTCTATTATAATTTTTGAGTAAAATATAAAAGAGAGCTGATCTCCCTTCATCCTAATGGGATAAGAAGGGGTTGTTGCTGACTGCCAACAGGACTCCAAAACCTAAAGGATAAATCTCACCATGGGCACCAAATGAAAGCTAGATCTAACTAGGAACCCATGTATAAAAAATCTCTACCACTCACATAATGTCACTTCTAAGCAGTAGTATGAAGGTTATGTGACATCAAGAAGTCGGTTTGTACCTACGGTCAAGGTGAAATGGTCATAAGGAAATGCATAATGCAAGCAGATGTGAATTCCTAACCTATATGCTAATTCGGCATTATACCTGTGGTGGGCACAGACGAGTCAAAGCCTTGGAGAGAGTGTACAAAAAATGGACCCTACATGACAACAATATTATTCCAAAACTGTTGGAAACAACTAGTAAAGAGACCTTACTATAAGATATAGGGAGGATTGATCATGAAAACTACATTCAAAGGAAAAACTATGGTGGATGATAGGACATAAGAACGAATGTAAGGTGTAGACCCATTGTTGACATATCCACTACCACCCCCATGAGGGTGAACACTGGTGTTGATACTAGGCGAAGGGAGTGAAAATCCTCCAAAAATGGAGTAGAGGGTGGAATATGACCACTCCCAAATATATGAGCAAGGTAAGGGACTTGGGTTCCCCCCAGTCCAACACGAGGGTCCGCACTAGTACCTGGAGAGGGGGACGGGATACTAGTAGTGATATCAATCATGCCAAACATAAAAGGGCTCAAAATTAAGAGAACATAAATATACTAAAGTAATCGCGATCCCTAAATCCAACTAGCACATAAAAAACATACTCCTAAGAAAATCTACAACCAAAATGCAAGCAAGCCAAGGGGAGGATAAGTGAGCTCCAGAATGCGGCAGGTATGTCTCACCTAGGAAAGGCTTGAAACTACTATACAATACAAGAAGAGGTATGTAACCAATTATAGTGTCCCTCATCTTCAACACGTAAAGAGATTGTGTTGTACGACCCCTCCCTGGCCATGACACTCATAGAATAACCTCTACAAGTACCCCCTGAGGTACCTAAGTAAGAAAACTAAGGTCACCCCAATATAACAAATGCTCAGGTGGAAATTCATAGGCATGATCTACCATATGGGAAGGGTAGCAAAGCTCTAAGCTCGAAAGCACCAATCGGTATCTCAAAATCCCCTTGATAGGAATAAGATCTTGGAAATATCTCCGACGCTCAAAGAAAGTGGCGAGGGGCTATCCCAACCACAATTGTGTATGCTGCCTCATGCTTAAATCCTGTGTAAGAGGATCCTCCTGAGAACACTAATTATACCGAGTATTTCACTCTCTCACCTGGACAGAAACCTACTTGTTTGTTTAGTAATCTTGAAGAATTAACTCACAATGAACTATTTTGACTCTAAAACCTAATCTTGTTGATGTACCCTATCAAATAAAAAAGTGTAATTAATTTTAAATTAAGTGTTGATTTTAATGGTTGTGATTACCCAAAGGGAAATGACCGTACAACCAATGATGTTATGACTCAGCAATGAAAGTAAATACACACACCTAACAAACAATGCTAAGTACAATTTTGTCTTTAAATATGAATAAAGGGGTATGCCACTACATGAAATGAAAAAGTATTCATTCCTTTCCAAATGCCAATGCAATCCTTTCTATATGAAATCCTAAAAACAACTCTCATCCAAGCAATCCAATGCAAGTACCTCCTTAAATCCATATGTGAAATGCAAATAAGAATGCAATAATTATTTTGTATTTTCAATATAAAAGGATGAAAATGCAAGAAAAGTCATTAAAATTCTTAGTTTCTGTAGCAAGCATCAAACATATGCCAAGAAAGACATCGAAACAAAAATACTAAATCACTAATGGCCGAACAAAAAAGGAGATAAATGACTAGAAATACTTTCAAAGAAAAATCAATGAAAAAATGGTCTGTAGCCATGAAAGAAGGAGTCAACAGACAACATCAGTACCCAGGAAGGCCCAGTCACACTCACAACCCACCCAGCAAATTCCCCCATCAAACTCAACCAAAAAAGGGAGGATGTACGTGATTTTTCAAAGGACATTAGTGTATGTACGCAATTTTTAGGCAAAAACCTGCATGTATATGCGACTTTTGGCCAAAAACTTGTGTATGTATGCAACTTTTAGCAAAAAAACTATGTATACAGAGAAGAAAATGGTAAAATGTAGGCCAAGGGTCAAACCACTCTAGGGGATTTTCAATGGATGAACATACTACTGAATGTGACACATAAATGGGGAGAAACAGAGAGCAATTCAAGCACATTGTTCCCCCAATCACCAAACAAAAACAAGGAATCCCCAGTGGAGTTGCCAATTCTATTACGGAGAGAAACTTCCTATGGCTTGGGGTGTACCACAACAGATTGAATGACACTAGAAATCAATCATTTCCAATATGCCAGAGAAATAAAGACATCTAATACTAAGGGATATGAATCGTACCTTATTCCATACGGTTGATGTAGATCCCCATTTAGCTTTTCCAACACGCTTGTATTCACAATTCTCTCTCAACAACAACAAACAAGAAAAGCATGATATATATTCCAGTGTTAGGCTTACTCTAGCATATATACACTAGTAGAAAATGAGAAATTAATGACTAAAAAAATGACTAAAATCATGCTATAAATGACTATTTTGAGTTGGTGACTAATAGTAGTAAATTTCCACTATCTTATAGCTAGTCGTATTTCACTAGTCATTAATAGCTTGACTTATTAGTCATTGATTTATTCATTAATTTAGTCATTGATAGACAATGATTTAGTCATTGATAGTCAATGATTTAGTCATTGTTTTAGTCATTGATAGTTAATGATTTAGTCATTGATTTAGTCATGGATTTAGTCATTTATTTATTCACTGAGTTAGTCATTGATTTAGTCGTTGATTTAGTCACTGATTGCAACCATTAATGACCAAATATATGACTAAATAAACTACTAGATGTTAACATATTAATGACTAAGCTAAATAAACCTAAGATACAAGAAATTAGCTACTAATAATCGTATATATACGAATTTAGTCGTTTTTGTAGTCACAAATTTATGATAGGGCACGGAGGAATCGAACCACCAACCTTCTTCCTATAATTAGGAAGGTGCTCTACCATTGAGATAGCACCCTTTAAGAAGTTGTTATTGCTTGACAATGATGATATTCAAACAAATTTATGATAGATATCAATCTACAAACTACATAATTATTACTATTACAAAACTAAATTGGCATTATTTCCATGGAAAGCTTCCCCAGCAGTATTTACACGTGAATTTAATTTTATATCTATTCCACTCATTGGATTAGTTTTGGCATCAATATGTTTTTTAGATATAAACGTTGATGACTTCCCACCCTTATTGACCAACAGCTTTCCATGATCAGAACTCAACCCTGATGCCACAGCTTCCACCACCAAGGAAGAGAGATTTAATGTTGGAGACACTGAAAGTGAATGAGATGAAATTGTCTTAGGATTAGAGGAGCCCTGGACAGCTGGGATCCTCATACGAAATGATTTTTCCTGTGCAACATGGGGGCCCCTGCAACAACCATTAATGTCTCAATATTCAGTAAGATATGTAGTATTCCACCACAAACTTCTAAATGATATGGAAGCTTATGTTCACTAAACTTAATGTGTAATGTTACTTTGCACCAATCCAGGGGGGTGATGGAAAACTAAACAAATATTACATGACAAGAAATAGATTTCATACCAAGATGCACTAGCTGCCAATACAATTGATCTTCCAGCAGCTCCACTGGCAAGGGAAGTCTTAGCATTACCTCCTGTGTTCTAGTTTCACATGGAAATATGAATAGGTATATGTTATTAGGAAATGAAAATGAATCCATGTATAAATAATCTAAAATACAATCACTGAAGTAAAACATAAGCTGTCTAAAGAAAATACACATTAGCTTCTATACTAATGATTATTTAAGACTGAATCAGAAGCTATTAAATAATCTAATATGGAAGCATAGAAAAAGTTGTTTGCATAGATATCAATAACAAATGGTATAGATAATTGGACAGAAGTACAATATACTAAAACCCTAAAGTCACTTACAAGAGTCAGTGGTTTGCTCAATTTACTTGAAGAAGCTGATCCAAGCAAGGAAACCTCTGCCACTGGTGGAGGTAAACAAAGTCCCCAGTGTTGCTATGAAGGATTTTTAACATCATAGAACTTTTGAGTTTTTTTGCTAGAAAAATAGGACATAGAAAATAAAAAATCATAAAAGCTAAATGTGAAATATTTTTTAAAACAATTTAGCCCAATAAAGAAAACCTTCTAAATTAATTAAATGCTAGAATAGAATTATAGGGGATTAAAGCAGCAAACTCGTTCATATGACCCATTTACTTTTAGTAGACGACACATTGATTTTCAGTCAATAGTTCTGTTAGGGAGCTGGAAAAGCTTAAGGGGCTTCTAGACCTCTATTGCAAGACTACAGGAATGGTAATAAATATGAATAAGTCTTCAGAAATGTAAAGTGGATTGGCAGAGTAATTTAAAGACCAAACCAAAATCATATTTCCCATTAATTATTTCAAGAAGTCAAATACCTGGGTTTCATCTTGAAACCATATGATTGACATTTAAAATTTGGCCGTAATTGTCCTGTGGTTCGTATATTAACCTTCATTAATCTATTCTAGAGAGCATACAGGAGTATTGGTTGTCTATAGCACATCGACCAAAAGGAATCTTAACCAAATCAGAAAGAAGTGTTTTAGTATCCTTCACATAGGAGGGAGGGCCAAGAAATTCCACTAGTTATAAATGGAACAGTGTAGCTGCAATTCCAGGTAAGTTGGGAATGGGGTTTAAAACACATAAAACGCTTCAGCTCAAAATTTACAACTAAAAGCCTTTAGAGATTGCTTTATAATGATGGACATTGAGGTCAAGTTATGAAATCCAAATACTTAAGAGATGCATCCATGGAATATTGGCTTCAAAAAAACACTCACATGATGCTTCCATTACAAGGAAAGCCTTTGGTAAATTTTTCCCCTTGCAGGGTAAATAAATGAGGCAACTGAGGAAAAGTCGGAATTGGAAAGGACCCGTAGATTAGGATTGAAGGAAATTTCAAATTTCAGAGGCTCTGCTAGATAGTTTACATGCTCAGTGGTCTATACTATCATAGAGAGGCGGACTCGCAATTGGCAAGAAATGCCTAGTCTTGAGGATGGCTGACAGAAGATAGCCTTAAGTTTACAAGGTGAGCCAGAGGAATGAGATGATTACATTGAATTTCCCAATCATCTAGGATCCGAGAATTTAAAGTGTTCAAGGATCTAAGAATTTAAAGTGTTCAAGGATCAAGGGAACAAGGAAATGCACTCCGTGAGTCAAAATAGGTTATTCTACCAAAGTGGAGGAACTCATGCAAGAGAAAGCATCCTGGAGGATAGTTGTTTGGAAGCTATTCAACCCTTTAGAAACAAAAACACTAATGTGGTTGGTACCGGCTAATAAAGTACTACCAGTGGGAAAATGAGAGATTGGTGTAGATAATGGTGATGTATCATATGCAAATGAAATGCTGAGTCTGTGGATCACTTGTTTGTCTTGTGCACCTTATCTAGATCTGTATGACTTGATGTGTCATAGGTTACAGGGGAAATATCAAGATGATAAATATAGGAATAGCTTGGTAGATTGTCTAGGACTAGATTGGTGACAAAATTGTAGAAACTTTTCAGGCTCCCATGTTTTGCTTATATATGATATATGGATGTCAAGAAATTTGATGATCTTCATGGAACATGTCTTCACAGTTTCCCAGGTAGCACACATAATTAGAGAGGTAATGCATTGAAAAAGGATTCTAAAAGAAAAACCTTCCAGCTATTCACTAATGCATTATATTGATAAAGAAAAGCCTAGGTCTTTTCAAGAGAGCATGAAAAGGAGTATCAGGTATTTGCGGAGCTGGTGCTTTGTTTTTTCGACTCTTCTTTTCATTTCTTTCTACACTATGAGGCTAGTAAAGGGGAAAGCAGGGCAGAAGTCTATATTCAGACTATGGAAAACAGCTGAGAATGGAAGAATTAAACAATTTCAAGGTTATGGAGATTCAAAGTTTATCATAGATTGGGCTAATCATCTGTCCAGCATCGAGAATCTGGGCCTACATGAACCAAGTTCAAGAGCTCAAAAAATGTTTTGAAACCATAAAAATAATCCTTTTTCAACACATTTACCAAGATTTCAACTCAATGGCAAACAACCTTTCTAAATATACTTTGTTGTTACAGAAGGGTACCTAAACCAAACAAGAATTTAGAAAAGTCACTCTCCTATCTGATTTAGAAAAGACTTGTACTAACAACTCTTCTTTTCATTTGTTGCTAAACTATGAGGCTAGTAAAGGGGCAAGCAGGGCAGAAGTCTACATTCAGACTTTGGAAAACAGCTGAGAATGGAGGTATTAAACAATTTCAAGGTTATGGAGATTCAAAGTTTATCATAGATTGGGATAATCATCTGTCCAGCATCGAGAATCTGGGCCTGCATGAACCAAGTTCAAGAGGTCAAAAATTGTTTTGAAACCATAATAATGATCCTTTTTCGACACATTTACCAAGATTTCAACTCAATGGTAGACAAGATTTCTAAATATACTTTGTTGTTACAAAAGGGTACCTAAACCAAACAAGAATTTAGAAAATTCACTTCCTATCTGATTCAGAAAAGGCTTGTACTAACAACCACTAAATGGCAGATTAGCTCAGAGTCATAGCCAAGGGATGTAGACACTGGTAATGCTTGTTTTGTTGTATTGCTGGTTTAGATATTAGGACTCTTTTGATGATTTTTTATTGATGACAAATTGAGTATCCTAGAGAATATGTAAGGAATACTTTTAATAGTTTTCTTAAATTTCTTTGTTTTTGATTGATGGACAACAAAACAATATCCAACACACTTGAGTCCTAGCAAGACTAGTCAAATGTATATTTTTATTTATTCCTTGGGAATATCAAATATAGTGATTTTAAAACACATCTCAGAGAACAAAGAAATCATGGATCTGATATAAATCTAATTTAATAAACAAATCCTTTTACCTTTCAGTATAAATATGATTCATGAGTCCTAACTAAAGAATTAAAAGACACTTATGTGAAATTGACCTCAACTTGACAGTTGCTATAATTGACCCTGATTGAACTATCTTAAATGATGTTTCATATAAAACCCCAAAAAAAGTAAAAACAATACTAAGTTTAAACTTGCAATACCTTACTCTCATGCAGAAGGTGTTGATGTCCTTGTCCAAGGTATCGAGAAGACTAATAGCCTGTATAACCTATTATCCACTCTATTGGCATTGAATTTCACGTTGGCTCTGCTGTAGCTGTGCCTAAGACCCAATTGAGCCTTCTCCAAGTCTATGTGATTCAAGATATGTGATTCAATTACAGAGCTCTATGTACTCTTCTTTGCATGATTCCTCAATGTCAAAACTAAATATCCATTCAGTTGATGCTATGACCCATTTTGCTCCAAACCAAGCCAAGATTACTACATATCAGCACTATGTACATCCATTAATTACAGTTACGTAGGATATGTATGAACATAATTAGTCAAGAACATGCAAAAATATTATAAATGGACAAATAAAAGAAAACAATGTGGTTTAGACCTTCCTTAATTTCTATACTTAGATTTATAATATGATCACACTTTGTCTCTTAGTAGACAAGTCACTAATGAAAAAATGGACATACGTGAGAGAGAGAGAGATAGGTAGTTGTAGGGCAGAGTGAGACAAATACAGACCACAAGGTCACGGATCAATACTGTCAACCTCAAAACATATATAAAAAACAAAAAAATCTATTTGCATTTGCAGCAGCTGTCGACCCAACAAATCTCCACCCACAAAACCTAAAATCCCTAATCGAGGTTCTACACCTAGCTTGATGAGATTCAAACCAGATTCAGTTAATTTTTTTAGGCCTTTCTGGCAACAAACAACTGCACCTAACTGGACTAAATTTTTAACAGCTACACTTATTACCTCACGGCTTGGGGCTTGAGGTCCAAACTCCACTTAACACAGCCAATATTTCTTCTCTTAGCTTTTCCATACCTCAGATATTGTCATTGTCTGCTCTAGGAGGACATCATGGATAGTCCTAACTTGTGCCCATAACTACCTCACACCCACAAAAATGGCCCAAATTGAATGTCGAGGCTTCTAGAAGGTGAAGCACACCCAATAATGTTCAAAACAATACCCATACTGGCTTAATTATTGTTGTAACTTGCTGTTATAGGGCCCAAAACTGCCCAGAAATGAGGTACATGGGTTGTTCATTTCCTTTCGTTGTCCACAGGTGGCATGGATTTCCTAGATTTCGTTTTACAACTAAGAAAAAGACAACATCATACTTTAGACTTGCCCAGAAAACTCAGAAACCAACCCATTAACCCTCATGAAAAATTAAGTGAACACCTTATGGGAAACAATGTGCATGATTCCTCAATGTCAAAACTAAATATCCATTTAGTTGATGCTATGACCCATTTAGGGAAGAGTGAGACAAATATAGTCCACAAGGTCACGTATCAATATTGTTAACCACAAAAAATATATAAAAAAACAAAAAAATCTATTTGCATTTGCAGTAGCTATCAACCAAACTCTCGACCCAACAACTCTCCACCCACAAAACTAAAAATCTCAAAGAAAGATAGAAAAAGCATTACCACAGGGAGAACAGAATGAGCCCAAACAACTTATCTAGGAGGCCTCTTGGGTAGAACAAACACACCCCAGGGGAATCAAAACAAGAATATATCCCTAGCTAACACAAGAGGACAGGATAAAGAGTCCCATACCAAAAAGGGAAAAACATGAGTATGCCACAAATACTGAAAAAAACTCTTAAAAGAGTTGTATCAAGCCTTCCTCAATAATTTTTCCCTCCCAGAGTTCTGAGAAGGAGAGAAGACCAGCCTTTATATCAAGTGCTTCCTTGGATAAGCGGTGTGCACTCATATTTTTCTCCCTGTAGACATGCCTAAAGCCAAGGGATAAGAAAGCATGTTTGATATACAAGACCCATAAGACCCACACACAATACCCACAAGAAAATACCCACCAGACCGATGTGTACAATCAAGGTGGGGAAACAACCATTTTACCCACAAGACGAAGGGAAATTTTCTTATCTTCTCTCTCAAGGTATAGTCCATATGTGTTATGTACAAAATTCTAAGTTTTATCATCATCGTATAAGGAAGGTCATTTCTTTAAACTTAACACTCCCAAAGGTCCCTGTGTTAAAGTTGAAGCATCCAAGGACAATCAATAACAACAGTAGTAATAAATTAACGAACAAGTTAAAATAGAATTGTAAAGGAAAAAACAACATGGTAACATATATAACATAATTTTCATTTCTTTCACCTTAACACTCCCAAAGGTCCCTGTGTTAAAGTTGAAGCATCCAAGGACAATCAATAACAGCAGTAGTAATAAATTAACGAACAAGTTAAACTAGCATACGTAAAGGAGAAAAGAATGTGGTAACATATATAGCATAATTTTCATTTCTTTCAACTTAACACTCCCAAAGTTCCCTGTTTTAATGTTGAAGCATCCAAGGACAGTAAATAACAGCAATAGTAATACTAGAAACACATAGGTACCACTGTGACAATGCAAGAAAAAGTAAAAACATAATTTTCATTTCTTTCAACTTAACACTCCCAAAGGTCCTTGTGTTAATGTTGAAGCATCCAAGGACAGTAAATAGTAGCAATAGTAATACCAAAAACACATAGGTACAGTTGTGACAATGCAAGATAAAGCAAAAACATAAGTTTCATTTCTTTCAACTTAACACTCCCAAAGGTCCAAGCAAGGAAACCTCTGCCACTGGTGGAGGTAAACAAAGTCCCAAGTGTTTCTGTGAAGGATTTGTAACATCATAGAACTTCTGAGTTTTGTCGATAGAAAAATAGGACATAAAAAATAAAAAATCATAAAAGCTAAATGTGAAATATTTTTTAAAACAATTTAGCCCAATAAAGAAAACTTTCTAAATTAAGTAAATCCTAGAACAAAATTATAGGGGATTAAAGTAGCAAACTCGTTAATATCACCCATTTACGTTTGGTAGACAACACATTGATTTTCAATCAATAGTTATGTTAAGGAGCTGGAGAAGCTTAAGGGGCTTTTGGACCTCTATTTCAAGACTACAGGAATGGTAATAAATATGAATAAGTCTTCAGAAATGTAAAGTGGATTAGTAGAGTAATTTAAAGACCGGACCAAAATCATATTTCCCATTAATTATTTCAAGAAGTCAAATACCTGGGTTTCATCTTGAAACGATATGACTGACATTTAAATTTTGGTTGTAACTGTCATGTGGTTCATATATTAACCTTCAATAATCTATTCTAGAGAAGATATAGGAGTATTCGATGTCTATAGCACAACGACCAAAAGGAATCTTAACCAAATCAGAAAGAAGTGTTTCAGCATCCTTCACATATGAGGGAGGGCCAAGAAATTCAACTAGTTATAAATGGAATAGGGTAGCCAATTCCAAGTAAGCTAGGAATGGGGTTTAAAACACATAAAACACTTCAACTCAAAATTTGCAGCTAAAAGCCTTTAGAGATTGCTTTATAATGATGGACACTGAGGTCAAGATATGAAATCCAAACACTTAAGAGATGCATCCATGGAATATTGGCTTAAAAAAAACACTCACAGGATGCTTCCATTACTAGGAAATCCTTTGGTAATGTTTTCCCCTTGGTGGGTAAATAAATGAGGGAGCTGAGGAAAAGTCAGAATTGGAAAGGACCCGTGGATCAGGATTGAAGGAAATTTCAAATTTCAGAGGCTTTGCTAGATAGTTTACATGCTCAGTAGTCTATACTATCATAGAGAGGCAGACTCGCAATTGGAAAGAAATGCCTAGTCTTGAGGATGGCTAACAGCAGACAGTCTTAAGTTCACAAGGTGAGCCAGAGGAGTGAGACGATTACATTGACTTTCCCAATCATCAAGGATCCAAGAATTTAAAGTGTTCAAGGATCAAGGGAACAAGGAAATGCGCTCTGTGGGTCAAAATAGGTTATGCTACCAAAGTGGAGGAACTCATGCAAGAGAGAGCATCCTGGAGGACAATTGTTTGGAAGCTATTCAGCCCTTTAGAAATAAAAACACTAATGTGGTTGGTACATGCTCTTTACGATCACTTCTTAACAACAAACTAGTTTCTTGCAGAAAATATACTCAGGTCAAGGATGGTTTCCTACTTCATCGGATCCTGATATCATAGGTTTATTTGCAGATGATGTGGTATTGTTTTCCTCATGTGCTTCATCTACTATGATGCAGTTGATATCTTCCAACACTGAACCTGGCATACATAATTGAAGGAGTACATGGTTAGTCATATAGTTAACCCTCACTAATGAATGCTCTCTGGGAGTGTATGTAGTGAAACAATTAACAGACTATATGCCTCCATAGCATCCTTTGCATTCTCCCACAAATCTTTGTTGTAGAGACATTGCGAAAACTTTCCTGGGTTGTGTGCATACCAAGGAACCTTTGATGGCAAATACCGAGTTTGCAAGATACTACATCAAAGAAGGAAGGGCGCACTGCTCCATATTTCTACTTCGCACTCACCTTTATCTTCATATCTGAAGTTGTGGGCTTAGATCGACGCAGACCAGTGAGGGAGGAGTGCACTCATAGTATGGAAGGGAAACACATAAGTCAAGCAAAGAAACCAAACTTCCTGTCATCCAATCTTTGTGAAGTCGACTCTATTCTAAGCCAATTTTGTGGCGGTTATGAGGCTATACTACTGATTTCAGAGGGCATAGTTCTATATCTACTACTTTGGGAGGTCAAGCCCCTCCATTACCAGTTACTTTCAGTTGCAAAGGGGGCATGACCAGGCAGTGAAGAAGAGCACACACATTAGATGTGAAAATTTGTTGGTATTTACTATTATTTCCTAGCTTGAGGAGGTCGTACCATACAGGGACATCATTTATCTCTTTTATCAGTCATATACAGTGCTCCTTGGCTCAAAACGTGACCATTTGAAGGGCTGTTTCACTATTCAAAAATGGGATCAAGCTAGAGGAAATACACAGGTCAGGGAAAAATAAATATCAGACCTCTTTATTTCAGTTTGAAATTGTATTTTCCAACTACACTTACCACTATTAGCTATGTAAATAAACATCATTCATTTCCCTTTGTATCTGTGCAAATATTTTCTATGTTTTTGTTCAATATTTCGGAGGGTTATTGTGTTATTAAAATATGAGAATCATAAGCATCTTGTCTAAAATCTTGTTAAATTATCGATTTTATGGATATATGAATGGTGAATGAAATAACTCAGTTGCACGTGTTTTAATGCAATCTCATCAATCCATTATTCAAATTGGAATTCTGGCAATTTGGGTCAATTCAGAAGTCATGAATCATGCTTGCATTGCAGTTTTGAGATGAAAAAATTGCATATTTGGAAATATTACAATTTTAGTTGCTAGATTTGGGGAAAAATCGTCCCTGAAAATAAATCCATAAACGGGAATATTCGGTTGGAGATTAGCCTAATCCGTCAAAATCCATGATCAGACCAAAATTTCATTTTTGCTTGCATACTTTCACAATTTTATTTCATTATGATTCTTAGTTGGTGGTTTCATTTGGCTCATAATGTTTACAGGTTGGGATGGTAGATAATTCCAAAGGAAATGATGTAGCAAACGTAAAATCTCTTCCTCCTTGGATGATCAAGCAAGAAATGAATCTCACTGATGAACAACGTGGAGAAGTCAAAGGAGATTCAAAAGATGAGAAAGCAATAGATGATCCCCAAAATGACAACCAAAAGTCCGTATAGGTATGAAATAAGGAAAAATAATGATCGAATAACTTAATGACATTTTTGGATAAACATTCATTAATTCTTGAATTAGTACATAAGTCTCATAGGACCTGTTATCTACACCTCCTTATATGTCACATATAGTTCTCCTCTTAATAAGTTCTTGATCTTATGCTCTCAAAATTCAATATACTATTAGGTCCTTGGTTTTAGATGAATTATGTAATTGTCTTCTACTAGATGAATTATGTAATTAGCTTCTGCTAACCATATTGCAGGAGAAATACTGGAAAGCTTATTGAGAGGAGGTCATGAAGTTGTATCAAAGTGAAAATTTCAAATCTACTGCAGAAGATGCTCCCACTGAGCGTCGTGTTGGGAAAAAATCAAAACGTGAAGAATCAGATGAAGAAGAATATGACCAGCTGAACCCTTTTGCAACAGGTTTTAATATTGGTTATAGATGTTTTATCTAAATTTTAATAGGATTTGGTTGTTTTTTAACAAATAATTTCCTGATAGCTTAAATTGATATTAATTATAAACATAATTTCACAAGAGTATCAAAATATTATTGAGAATAGGTGGATGGTATAGCATATTACAAGTTATAAAAATATTGTAGCATTGGAAGGTTTTATTTTGATAGTAACCATTCTTTGATTATTAATCAAACATGACTTACAAAATTTTTATTTAAAAAATAAAGACCACACACAACCACCAAAATCAAATAAATAAAAATAAAAAATGAATTGCCTTAGCATCAACATGCTTTTATTTCTTTGCAAAAATTGTCTTGTCGTAGTATATGTGTTCACGAGTTATTTGCAACAGCGAGTGTATGACAGTAGCCCATGTACTATGTTTTAAAACAAGGGTTCAACTACCTACAAAGGTAGTGTATATATCTCCATTGTTATGAAGACTTGAAAAAGATGGCTTACGAAGTAATGTGTTAACCAATCATTTCCAATCACACTTGATACACATTGACTTACATAAAACTTATCCTTTTACTAAACATGCATACGGATTCATGGATGTAGGTTTTCTTATGACTGTTATTAACACATTATTCACATTATTTTAATTAAAATAAAAGACAGACCATGCATCCACTACAAGTACTAGCAAAAATCTATAAAAAAAACCCTAAAAAACGGACTGGTTTGGCATCGACGTATTTAGTTTTATTTTTATGCAATAATGCATTTTTATTCATATATGCATTCACAATTAATTTTGAACAAAAAGTGTATGACAATGGTCCATGTACCATGTTTAAAAGAAAGGATTCAGCTGCCTAGAGAGGTAGTTTATATATCTCAATTGTTATGAAGAATTGATAAACATGGTTATGAAGAAATTTGTTAACCAATAATTTCTAGTCACACTTTATAGATAGATTCAGAAAACCATAATGTTTTACTAAACATGCAAAACCATTGACCAAGAAGGATACAAGTAGGTAAACATGCAAAACCATTGACCAAGAAGCAGACAAGTAGGTGGAAAACATGGAATCTATCTATAATAAAATTGTGTCCTTGACAACAAACATGTAGGGGTATTGGAATTGCTTCTTACTGATAGATTGTCTCAGACTGAAGATTTACCAGATATAAAGCTCATTGAAGTATGATCAAATCAAAGTTCAGTATTAAAACATTAAGAGGAAGCAATTATATGAAACAATATAAATTCTAGAATATGAATTCAAGTCATAATTGCGGGCAAATTTATATGAAACAAAATGACTTCGCCTATTACACAAATTGCACTGGGTTTGCATGAAAAACCTAGAAAATGATGATGCAAATCCATGCAAGAAGGAATGAAGGACACCTTTCCTCAACTTCTAACGACAGCTAATTGAAGCTCATAAGTGTCAAGAAATGCAGCTTTATATCCTATGTATCCCCTATAGAATGCAATTTTATCCAAAACTCAACACCTCTGATAATAGGTTTTTGGTTCACTCGTGAGGTTGATGGATTGTTAAGCTATGCACCAGGTTTCAATCTCATTGTGGTATGCACCCATGAATGGTACAACTTTCAAAGGGATAAGGTAGGAGGCAATTCAAGGAATTTGGTTCTTTGGATATGTTTCCAAAACACTCACCTAAAAAATAGAATTTGTGACTTTGATATTTGCAGAGTTAGTTCAAGATATTTCAAGCTAAAAATCCATAGTTAAGTCTATTCATAAGTTAAATGGTTGGATGTATGTTGTTGCATTACCACAGATCAAACAATCTATATGGTGTGGGAATCAGAACTCACACAAGCATTTTGTCAAACACTTCAGAGATATATTGCCAAAACCATGAAAATTTCCCTTAAAAACTATAAAAATAGTGACAATCAACAATTACCTAATTCCAACTACACTTATGTTATTTGGGTTTGTTTGCTTCATCTCGATTGCTTGTTTGGATGAATTGGGTATTTGAAACTTATATGTTTTTTTACATTATTACAGTAGATTCATGGGTAACAAGATATAACCTGAGATTTTCATTGCATCCAGTGTTGTTACAGGGTTCGACAGTAAAACAATTGATATGGATAAAACTTCCAGGCCGAAAAATTAAAACCCATTTGATCTTAGGAAATAAAATCATTCTCCATGCAGCGATGCACCTAAAGAGATGGCTCGGATAATGGGAGGAGTACAAAAGGGGGTTAGGCTGGATGATAGAAACCGAGTGCCCCTGCCTCAGAGACAACAAATAAAGCTTCTCTGGTTCCTATATCTATAAGGGTTCAGTCCAGATTGTTCTCTGCACTGTTTCCCCTTATTCCTATTTTTATATTATTGCTTTTTATAGCCCTCTTAGCTTTTGAAAAGGTGATGGATTGTTAAGCTATGCACCAGGTTTCAATCTCATTGTGGTCTACACCCATGAATGGTACAACTTGCAAAGGGATAAGGTAGGAGGCAATTCAAGTAATTTGGTTCTTTGGAGTATGTTTCCAAAACACTCACCTAAAAATAGACTTTGTGACTTTGATATTTGCAGAGTTAGTTCAATATATTTCAAGCAAAAAATCCACAGTTAAGTGTGTTTAGAAGTTAGATGGTTGGATGTATGTTGTTGCATTACCATAGATCAAACAATCTGTATGGTGTGGGAATCAGAACTCACATAAGCAATTTGTCAAACACTTCATAGATATATTGCCAAAACCATGAAAATTTCCTTTAAAAACTATAAAAAACATTAACATTCAACAATTACCTAATGCCAACTACACTTATGTTATTTGAGTTTGTTTGCTTCATCTCGATTTCTCCTTTGGATGAATTGGTATTTGAAACTTATATTTTTTTTAACATTCTTCCAGTAGATTCATAGGTAACAAGATATAACCTGAGATTTTTGTTGCATCCGGTGTCGTTACAGGAGTCTACAGCAAAAAAATTGATAAGGATAAAAATTCTAGGATGAAAACTTAAAACCCGATTGATCTCAGGAAATAAAGTCATTCTCCATGCAACGATGCACCTAAAGAGCTAGCTCGAATACTGGGTGGAGTGCAAAAGGGGTTTATGCCATTTGATTCAAACCGGGTGCCCCAGCCTCAGAGACAGCAAAGAAATCTCCTCCAGTTCCTATATCTATAAAGGTTCAGTCCGGATTGTTCTCTGCATCATTTCCCCTTATCCCTATCTTTATATTACCTCTTTTTATATCCCTCTCATCTTTTGAAAAGGTGCCCATTCCCCTCGGTTTTTGAAAGGCCCGGTAATTCACCTGTGTTTCAAGATTTTAATAGGTAATAAAGTTTGGTATTTTCGGCACATAAACAAGCATATCACTTGACCTAGGACTAACTAGTAAACAAGCAGAGATAACATTTACTCATTCATTAAGAAGTGGAGCTGGTGACGTCTTTTTCCTTGTAGCTTTCCCTAAGCTTGAGGTTATTTCTCAATTGGTGGCTTGGCTAACGAGGATACCAATAAAACAACTCGACCAACCTTATTATTTTTCTTTATCGCTTTTCTCAGAAAGAAACCAAGAACCAACACTAAGAACAAGTTGTGTGCATTCAATTGGAAAGAGAAAGAGGAACCACTCATTTATAGTTTATAAATTAAGTATCAATATTAGGAACCAGAAAGTAGTATATGTAAATCAACTAAATGAAGAAGTAGTATATCTATCTATGTTTGGTATCAATAAAAAGTTGTGGCCCATGCTAAAGCAGCTCACAAAGAGGATGACGGTGATGATGATGATGACATAGAATGGGAATAAGCACGTGTGGATTATGCTCCAATGAGGAGAATGGAAAAAGGGATAATTTGAAATCTAAAGACTGAATGACTGTGTGTAAATTGAGAATTTGTAGGCTAAGACCAGTAGGAGGTCTAATGATCTATCAGAATTTGACCTCCAAATGTCAGAATGATAAACTAGCCATCCAGTAAAGAACGTCAAGTAAAAAATGATATGGGAAACCTTTCGTGTGCTAGCTGGCTTCCAACCCCATCCCGCCTTCCTTCGAATCATGAGGGGCTGTAGCATGCATTCTGGGGGTTGGAGACTATGCCCCTCCCTATGCCTCTCTATTGTTTCCTTCTGTTAATGTCCCTGTGAAAGGGAAACCCTCCCTTGACAGCTTCACACGATTAGCACTATTTTTTCCTAGTGTCGCTATCAGAACCACTAATGTCAATAAGCGAGAAAAAATGCTCAAGACAATTAATTTCTTAACCCTAATATTCCCAAATATTAGTCCTAATACAAAGAAGGAACCGAAAATGAAAGAAACTCCATAATTGCTAAAAGCAATCGATCTTAAAACCAAAATTTCACAATGGAAATACTTTCTATAGGGTTTTGAAGGTAGAACGCGAGTGATGGGTTTTAATGAAAATTATGTAATTAAAGTCTCAAAATAAAAGAAAATAGAGAATGTAAAGCACCTTGGATAGGTCGTGGATAGTCCATGAGCTCAGGATATTAAGCTCCAGAACCAGTTGCTCTACAGTGGGCATTCTTTTCTCCCTTGCGTTCATTATAACCAATAAATGCAATTAATTTTAACCATAAAAGGGTAATCGTCTTACCTTTATCTTCAATATTTAAAATGGCAGTTGTGCTCTTTCAAGTTTTCTTCATAAATATCTTAATTAGAATCCAACCCTAAAGTGATTTCTCAAATTCTTTTCGATCTATTTTTTTTATAAAAAAAAATCATACATTTTTAATTAATTTATATTTCTATCAAAATAGATAAATGGAAATTTAATTTTTTTATATTAATATATTATATAATGTTTAACAATAATACATTTATATATGAAAAGCATGTTATATTAATTATTATATGTTAAAAACCTATTGAATTAGATAAAAACTTATTATTATTATTATTATTATAAATTTAAAAATGACAAGAGATCATTAAAATGGGAGGGAGTATTTTTTTTTTATTAAAATAAAAGATATTGTCATTTACGTAACTAGGGGGGAACTTTTTTACTTTTCAAGAATAGGCGCGGTCATGACACTGATGGGTAGGTGTCAATGACAATTTATTGGTGGACACAAATTTTATAGATTTTACTGTCAAGATCAAAATCTGACTTTAACTTGCCGAAATTTTAACTGATTGGCGAGAGGGTCAAACAGACTCAGAATTTGGAAAACGAAATATGAGCACGATTGATGAGATTAGCTAAACCGAGTTATACCAGAATGGAGACATGAATATGCATAATGAAAAAAACTTTAAGCTACCAATTCAACTTTATAATGACATGACAACACATGAAATATAACTAGCACAATTTAAAATGACAAACATTAATGACTAATTCATATTCTTCTAGCTAGTCATTTTTTATGTCGTGACTAAATTAGTTGTTTATGTTAGTCACTTTTAACTCTTTCATTTATTATCTGGTTATATTTGTTAACTGGTGACTAAATTAGTCATTAATTTTAGTTGTTTATAGTTGGGTCACTCAAAATTGCTCATATTTAGTAGTAAATCACTTGAAAAACCTGTGGTGACTAGAATTGTTAGTCATGTAGTCACTAATTCCTCATTTTGTACTAGTGATAAAAAATCATGTATAAGCAAATAAATACATCCATGTATACAATATTCATATTTATGCACATGTATTGGACATGAAATGGATATTTTTATTAATAAAACAGAGATACGGTAATGACAAACTCTGTCAGCACTTCTTTGAACCTGAGAAACCGAGTCCTCTGCCTGGGCCTCCACCACTTCAATCCTCCATCTCACAATGACAAGCTTACAAAGCAAAGGAAATATTGGGAAGAACAACATGATGTGCTCCAAAGGGGCAAAGGGATGCAGACTCAAGCATAAACAAGTGAGGCAACAATGAACTACAGTTTCCTTGCTCTCCAATTTCTCCTCCTTCAATGTATCCAAGAGGCTCAATATATAGCACTCCAAATAGGAAATGGAGGGTTGAGTCCGAGCGTTCTCAAGGCATATGTAATTCCAAGAGTCAATTTATTCAGGACTCAATGAGGAAAATCCCAATTTTTTTTTCCTTCATGCACATTTTTTGATGTATGCAGGTTTTGGCTCAAAAGCTGCGTGTACACACTGGTATAGCTTTAAAAGTCACATATAGACATAAACAAGTGTTTTTTGGAGACTATTGGGACATAAAAGTATAATAAGAGAAAATGGGGTCCAAGGCGTCTACAGAGGGAAATGGAATTCAATAAAGATGTGATCTACCAAGTGTGGTAAAACCCGCTATAACACATATCTCCTTATGGGTTCACCCAAATTTCGAGTTTAGGGAATATTAAAATAATATTTTATTGAATTTTTAATTTTTGGGTGTTGTGGGAGCCTCAAACGTATGTAGTGTGGCAATGGGTTGGATGAAGAATTAAATTCCGCATCCAACAAGTCCCCAAACTCAAAATTTGGGTTAACCGTCAAGGAGATATGCAAAAAATATGATAAGAAAAAGTAGTTTTTCTTTTTCCCCTCCAAAATTTAGAACTTTTATTTTATTATTTCCCTTATGAGGCCTATTTTCGACCTCAAAACTCCCCTAATGCATTTCTTTTTTATCAGAAACTTACTTTTCTTCATCGCTTGATTCTTCTGAGTCTTCTCTGGATGATGTTATTCTTCCCTGATCTATTTTCACGTTGATGCTTTCGATCACCTTTTCTCATCTCAAATTGTATCATGTGTAAGCTTTTCTCTTGGATCAATATTCAAAAAATATGCCCTCGTCTACTCGAGAGTCAAATTTTCCAATCTACTTATCTTCTCTTTTGATGTAGCCCTTGCTTCAAAAGATTCTGAAGTGTCATACATTTATTTCTCTTCCTGTCCATAACTCGTGTGGAGTTTTATCATTTTTGCATCTGACTAATCCTATGTTCAATATGTGTGTTGTTGTATGAACTGTGTGTCCCCGAAATTTGTCATTCAACTTGGATTCATTCAACGTGGTTCAAGCCATATCCATTATAGATATGTTCTTTCTTTCAACAACTCCATTTTGTTGAGGTGTTTAGGCTGTTGAAACCTGTCTCTTTATTCCATGCTCTTCACAATATTTGTTGAATTGATATGAAGTTAATTCTGCACCATTGTTGGATCCTATGCACTTGATTCGTGATCATGTTTCATTCTCGACTAGTTCCTTGAATGTTTTGAAAAATACAAAAGCATCTAACTTCCTATTGATAAGACATACCCATATCATCATGGTATAGTCATCAATAAGTAGCATTAAATATTTTGAACCATTTAGTCCTTTGCTCTTGGTTGGTCCACATAGGTCAGTGTGAACGAGCTCCAAAGAATTTGTAGAAGAATGATCTTTTTTCTTGAAATGTACTCTTGTTTGTTTTCCATGTTGACACAGTTCACATACAAAGTTAGCAGGATTTGTAACTTCTAGCATATTCCAAACTCCTTGGTTTTTGTATATCTTGACCAAATTGTAAAAAAGGAATATGCCTCATTCTTTTGTGCCAAATCCATCTTTCATCTTCTTTTACAAAGTGGTATTTCTTAGACTCAGTCTTATTTAACATGTATATGTTGTTGGGGGTCCTAGTGGTTATGGCTGCTAACTTTCTTGATCCTTTCTCCCTTATTTTACATCTTTTTGAGTTGAAGAGGAGTTCATTTTCTTGATCACACATCTAACTAGCGCTTAGAAAAGTATGCTTCATGTTGTCTACAAGCAAGACATTTTCAGCCAAGGATTTTTTTCTTCCAAGCTTCACTGTGCCTTTCCCCAATACTTGTGTTGAATTGTTATTTCTGAAAGAGACATATCCATCCTTCTCAATATTAACAAAATCACTTTTGTTACATGTCATATGATTGAAGAAATTGCTATCAACATATCATTCACCAGAGATGTTGTTCAGAGCTTGAAGAGCAATTCCACATTCGTAGTTGTCCTTGCATTTAATCCATACATTGTTGGACATTTCCTCATTCCTTACTGTATGTATCTTCATTCTGCAATCTCTATCTATATGTCCAAAGTTGTTACACTTGTAACATTCTACTTCTGATCTCAAGGGACCAAACCTGTTACTATACTGTGGTCATCTGAGTCTTGTAGGGTTATTCCTTGTTTCAAAGTTTCTTCTTTGAAAGTAGTTTACATTTTTGTGTCCAAATCTTCCACATGTAAAAAAATTCCCATAAAAGAAGTATCCACACCTAGGAACATATGAAGGAGGTGCTTTTCTGAGATCTGGTCTTTCTGTTGGCCTTCCTTTTGATAAGGGTTGTTCTGGTTGACATTCAATATCTTCTTAATTTGTTGAGTACTTGACAAATTTTACATAACTTCTTGGGTTCTCTTCATTACCTGTCATCACTGAGCTTGAGGCATCATCGTTATTCTGCTTGTATCCTATACCGGTCTTGTCAAACAATGGGTTCTTATGTATGATGATTTGTTCTAGAATCTTGGAGCTATTCTCATAACTCTTGTCGATATCTTTTGTCTGTAATTTTGTCTTTAGAGATATAATCTCGGCCTCATGGTTTTCTTTTTCTTTCATACTTACCATCAACTATTCAGTAAGAGAGTCTTCGATTCTTTTGGCTTCTTCTAGGTTGACCTTTAAGTCAATAATGATTTGTTCAAACCTTTGTTCTTCTTCCCGAAGTACCTTGTTCTCCTTCCTGAGTTTCTTCAACTCTTTGAAGGTGCTTATAAGTTCTTCTTCAATATCTACTTCACCTTCAACTTCGGATTCTTCATAAACATTGGGATCCTCATTTGAGTTTATTGCCATAAAGAGCACCTTGTCTGGTTCGCAATCATCATTAAAGTCACTGCCACTCTCATTGTCAGAGTCAGCATTGGATGAGTTGTTGTCCCTTTTTATATAGAGACTTTTCTTCTTTGCAAACTTCCCTATGTTCTTATTATTTTCATTATTGTACTTCTTGTAGGGTTTGAAGCTGTCATCATCATCACTATTTGATTTCTTTACATATGGACATTTAGAAGCAAAATGACCTATTTTTCCACATGAAAAACATTTAAGAGGTAACTTACCTTTGTATTTCCCAATTCCTTTCTTCAATTTCTAAACAAAGTTAGCTATTTCTTCATCATTAGATTCATCACTTGTTGGATTTTCCACACGGGCTTCACTTGTTGGATTTTCCACACGGGCTTCANTCATATTGTGGGTTTTAAAATTATTAAAAATTGAACCAATATATTGCAGGTATTGGGGGGGATGAGGGGTTTAAGGTGGGGGTGGGTAGGGTGGTTTATAAGTATTTGGGTATAAAAGGGGTGGGGAGGAGGTTTTAAGTATTGAGCGGGGGTTTCAGCAAAAAGAGTTTGGGTCAATATCTTTAATATCCCATGATCACACGTGCTATGTGAGATGTTCACTAATTGAAGTCCCCGTGGGATTTTCCTTTTTTGATTTGTTCTTCCCAGCTTGTTTGGAGGAGACATTGAATGTTTATTCCTTTCTTGACATGTCCCCATCTTCAATTCTCATTTCGTAAGCCAAAAGAGTCCCATGCAGCTAATCTACTACCATAGTCTTTAGATCTGTTCTTTCTTCTAGGGCAGAGATCTTGGGTTTGAGCCTCTTGTAAATATTTCTTATAACTTTTTGAACTACTTTGGCCTCAAAAATTTCTCCCAAACCTATGATGGTATTCACAAGCTAATAAACTCAAAGAATATATGTTTCTATGTCTTCATCTTCATTCTTCCTTAGTTGTTCAAATTGTCCTTTGTATGTTTGAAGTTTGGCTTCCTTGACTTTGCTATCTCTTTCATATGTGATTTGGAGTTTGTCCCACATTTTCTTTGCAGAGGAGCAATGCATCACTTTTTTTAATACGGGTTCATTTATAGCATCTAAAAGGTGATTTATGTCCTTTGAGTTGTTTTTGTATTAATTTAAACTCAGTTGGATATGTTGGTATGGTATTTAGTACCTTGTACCCATTCTCGATAGTTTTCCATATTTCTATTCCTTGATATTCTATGAATGCTCTCATCCTTATGCTCCAGAATACATAGTTGCTTCCATCAATCAAATAAGGTTGTTCCATTTTGTCTCTGTTTAGCAAACTTTCCCATGATTTCCTTCCAGCGGTTAGTCTATTTTGAAGGAACTTTCTCTAATACCAATTGTTGAAATACTGAGAGGGAGTGAAGCAATATTTGCACAATAATAAATTTCTAATCAAAAGCAAGTTGTTGATCACCGATCACAGCATATCATGAATGTGTATGAAAATAACAAGATGCATGGTACACAATATTTTTTAACATGGAAACCAAATTCCTGGGGTTAAAACCATAGAATCCTTTTTAATAATAGTTTTCCATAAATAATTGGAAGGAGGAAACAACCCCCTTATTACAATGACTTCAATTTTCTAGCTACAATTGGAAGGAGGATACAACCTCCTGATTTACAAGCTACAACACCCTAGTTCTATGGCTTCAACCGAAAGGAGGCTACAACCTCCTTTCCTTGCCTTGTCTTGCCACCCAAATAAAAAAGAGATTTCCAAACATGTGAACTTGTCAAACCAAACTCTAAATATGTTGTTGATAACCTCTCCACTCTGGTCACTGCCAAATCATCCTTGTATACCAATATGCCATTTCACTGTCATACACTGCTCATGTACATCAGTGTACACCTCATCATACACAATTAATGAACAAGTAATTATGCTCTGCTTTCACTAAACATAAGGTATGCATCGTCATCATAAGTATTAATCATTGTCATAGGGTATGCATCCTCGTCATCAAATATACATCATCATCATCTCAATGTGCAACATGTATGCATCATCAACATCAAGTATACATCATAGTGCATAGGAGAGCATCATCACACTATGGTATGCATGTACATCATATTGTATATAAGTGCATCAACATCATAGAGTGTAAATCATTATCACATGCAATATCATCATAAAGTGTATCATATCATAGCATAAAGGTATGAAACATCATAATCATAGTCTCGATAATGACTTCAAATATATATACCAATATAGAGGCTCACTTACTAAGATCAAAGATGAACTCTATCCATGAGAGACATGTCTCATCACAAGAGAAACCCAAAAGCATGAACCATGCCTTTTTGAAGATCACAAGATGAAGAAACGGTATATAAAAAAATATGATATAGATCATGTCACCACATGTCCCTCGTAACAATATTTCCAATGAGCCAAGAATTTGTAATTCTAATTTCATATAAGAAATTTATGCCAATTTTAGTGAATATGCCCAAACATTTCTCCTCCACAAAGTTTTGCACTTTTCTTCGAGAGTTGAGAAATACCAAAGAGAGACTTGATTAATGATTACATGAAATGCTTGGTATTCTTTTTATATAGGTTGTGGAGGAAATTTAGTACCTCAAACTGGGCCAACATGCAATTCAAAATAAATAATTAAATTCTCTTTTGTTTGGTTGACTGACCCAAAAATGTAGGGTATACCAACTTCAAAAATTCATATGCCTTCAACCGTAAGGAATTAGAATATAATCCACATATCAACGGAAACAGATTGACGATGTATATCTCCCTATGATGGGTTTATTTGAAAATTATTGGTATAATACCCATAAATTCTTCAATTTGTTCAGTACTTCAAATATTCCACACATAAAGGTGTCAAAGACCATGTTACCTTATGCATAAGTACCAATGTCAAAGGATTCAATGGACACCCTCAAAAAAATGAGTGATTCGATGGTATTCAAATCCACATACTTAACATCAACTAGGAATAGGTATCCACCATATAATAAATAGATCGAAAGTATCAAGGACCCCAACACAACCAAGGTGTGGGGGTGCCTAGACTTCTCCTAGAGTACCCTGACCTCATAAAAAACATAAATGACCACATAATGGGTCATTTGGATTCTTTGAAGTTCTACACTTCTTCAACCCACCAATGACTCTTTTTAGGGCACTAGGGCATAGGTTGTGGTACTGGGGAATTCAAAGAAACAATTGGGGAACCATAGAAACAACTTAGGGGAAGTTAAACACTCTAAAGGGTGTACATGGCTTTTGGCATTGTTCCAAGGGCTCCAAGGGATTTGGACTTCAGATTGGACAATGTCAAAATGTATCCTTTGACATTCAATGACTTCTAATCCATAGGGGATCCTCAAGGGTCACCAAGACCCAATAATACACACTTGTTGGAATCAATGACAATTTAGTTAACATTGGTTATGAAGCATTTGTCCATATTGATAAAAAAATAGAATAAATCTTGAGGCTAAATCCAAGAAATGAACCTTTACTAGATACAGGGTTGATGATTTTAGTTATTTCTTATGGGATTATGAAAATAAAAAATCATTAGGAGTATAAATGTGGTACTCTATTAAAAGGTTATGTACAAAGATCAGTTGCAGTGAAGGAAAGGGGAAAATGAAAACATAGAGTACACAATGCTTGATGAAATCAAAGAAAATGAAGTTCCAAAGGTACAAGAAAATCAAGAATAGTAGAAAGTACCTAAAACTCCTTCAAATGTAAAAAGATCTACCGGGTTAAGTAGGCCCTCTGAAATATTCTATCCTTCATCGTAGTATTTATTGATGGCTGATTTATGTGAACTAGAATGTCATGAAGAAGCAATGTGGGTGGAAACTAGAAATAAGTTGGAGAAAGACATGAACAAGGACATGGACTCATTGCAAACAAACTAGACTTGGGATGGTTGACTTTCCTGCTGGTAAAAAATCATTGAAGAATAAATGGGTTTATAGTTTGAAGGAAGAAGATGGAGGCAAGAAGCGGTACAAGGGTAAACTTGTTGTAAAGGGGTTTGCACAAAAGAAAGGTATATATTTTGATGAAATATTTTCTCATGTTGTTAAAATGACTTCAATTAAAACTATTTGAAGTCTAGTGGCAGTATAATATTTTCATCTTGAATAGTTATATGTAAAAACAAGCTTTCTCCATGGGGATTTGGAGGAATATATTTATGTGCAGAAACAACAGGGGTATGAGGTCAAAGGGAAGGAGAATTTGGTTTGTAGGTTGAATAAGAGCTTGTATGTCCCGAGGAAAGCTCCAAGGCAGTGCTATTTAGAATTTGATAAGTTTATGGAATAATAGGGTTATAGTAGATGCCATTCTAACCACTATGTTTATTTCAAGAGGATAAATAATGGAAGCTATATTATCTTGTTATTGTATGTGGATGACATGCTTGTTTCATGGTATAACATGAAGGATATAAATTTGCTCAAAAGGAAACAATCTAAATAATTTGTGTTGAAAGATTTGGGTTATGGAAAGAAAATTCTTGGTATAAGAATAACGAGAGATAGGAAAAATTGCAAATTGACATTGTCTCAAAGTGAGTACATAGAAAAGGTGTTGGAGAGGTTTAGAATGAAAAATGTAAAATGAGTTAGTACACCTTTGTCCAACCATTTAAAAATAAGTAAGGATATGTGTCCCAAGACATAGAAAGAGATAGAATACATTTCCAAGGTTCCCTATTCATCAACAATTTGATGATTTATGTATGCAATGGTGTACAAAAGACCAACTATTGCACATGAAGTGCGAGTTGTGATTAGGTATATGAAAAATATAGGTAAATACCATTGGAAATAATTACAGTGGGTTCTTAGTTATTTGAGAGGTACCACTCCTAATGCATTATGTTTTTTAGGTTCAGACACTATTCTACAAGGATATGTTGATGCAGATATGGTAGGTGATCAAGACACTAGGAGCCCTGGAAGGTGGGATTAGCTAACTCACTTGGTACGGATGACTAATTTTGGCCATGAATGAAGATCATCATTGGTTGTTTTTTCCCACATGGGTTTTTCCAAGGTTAATTTAATGTGTCTAACGTGTGGTTGATTGTGTTTATTATTTCCTTGCCTGTTATTGTATTAATGTTCATTTTAAACCTAACACGTCGAAGAGGCATCATATCCTAGTTAGAAGACAATGAGATCGAGCAATGCTACCATGTGGAGAATCCAAGTTAGTGCATCTAAGTATTTGATGTACGAAATCGATGCCATTGGGATCACCATAGAATGATTAAAAACAAATTAATGTGGTAGTTTTTTTATTAAACACTATACTGGTGCGCTCAAACGCATAACGCCCCAGTGCGATTGATGTTATAAACACACTATAACATGATTTTGAACTAAATCATAGTTGTGTTTTCTTTATTCATAAAGTTTTAACCCTAATATGGCGTGCTTTATTCATTAACACCTTGGTGCATTTAATAATACTAAACACATTGTTTATAAAAACATTGAAATTAAAAATGATTGTGCGTTTTCATTTCAGGAAAGTTTTAGCTGTAATTCGATGTGCCCCATCTAATAATCCATTGAGGCCATTGATAATATCAAATGCACTACAAATATAAATTTGAAATAAAAAAATATATTTGTCTTTTTATTTTGTAATGTTTATCTCTAATGTAGTGCTCATATTCCATGAGACATCTATGAGATGGATAATATCAAACACACCACAATTAAAAATTTGAACTAAATATCGTCATGCTTTTTAATTTTGAAAGTTTTCACCTTATTCACATATTCCTCCATTGTCATGTGTCCTAACTTCATCTCGTGGAACTCCTTTCTCTTACTTTCAAAGTATCTTTTATAAAGATACTTCCACTTCAAGTCTTTTTCAAACTTCTTCCATTCAATTCTCCTTTCCTTGAGGCCTTTTACTTGCCAAAGATGATCCCACCAAATGGAAGCTCTGCCATTCAGGTTAAATATGGTAATCCTATATTTTTCATTCCTAGAAAATCACAAATCCTAAAGTACTTCCTCATTCCAAGAATCCATGCTTGAACCTCCTTCCTCGACTTACTTTTTTCTTCGAATGTAGGTGACATTTTCTTCTTTAATTTTTTAGAGGAATTCTCCCTAGAAGGTCTCTTCCTCTTAGAACTTTGGAATGAGTGCGCTAAGATTCCTAACAAGCATTCTAATCTACTTTGTTTCTTTCTCGAGGTGCCTAATGGAGAAATTATCATTCTCCTTCCACACACACTTCTTTATTGGTGTTGTGTCCTTCCTTTAGAGTGATTTATTTGACTCTTCCATTCATTACTTCCACTATTCTAATTTGATCCCATATTGGCTTCATGTTGAAGGTTTTCCAAGCTTTATAGTATGGAAGCATTGATTTGATGTTGCTACTCCTATGCATTAGTCACCCTTCCATTGAAACCCCTGATAGTTTCATCCATGTCCAGAAATGTGATTTGCACCCTCCTTCCATTGGATTGTATTTATGCATCACTACCACACACATCCTCTCCCATCGCATCTTCTACTAGGTCATAAGGATCTTGTGCATCATCCATGATGATCATTCGACTAGCTAATTTCTTGAATACTCTACTCTCTATTTTGATACCTCTTTTCTTAAGATGACTTGATGTTAGGGATAACGTTGTGCACAAGGGAAAATGCATTAGTGCAAACATTAATATTCTTAATAATTACTCTAATATTACTACACATGATCATTTATGCACTCAAAGGCCTAACATTGAAATCACTATGTTGATATTACTTTGTCACATACCTAATGGCCTCTATGGCCCATTGCAACCATTGGGGGTGTCTTATTTTTATACTGTCTTATGATAACAATAAATTTATTTCTAAAAATGGGTTAATTTGTTGTGCAACAGTCTGTGCCACATAATCTTAACCAGTAGTAGAACATGTTGTGCACCCAATAATTTGATTTACTCGCGCCACCATGTTAGACATTTCTTTACTACACAACCTTACTACATGCATAGAGAAAGGCAATCACGTGATCCACAACACAATTTCCTTTGACCAATATGCACCTAACATCAAGCGATGCAACCATTATGTGGTCACTTAACTTACGAATATAGATTAGTGGCTACCTACAGAGTTAGCACAACATATATGGTATGATTTCATATTCATGCAATAATCTAAATGCAATCCATTATCCTTTATCATTATTATGTACAACATGCAACTTGTCATTCATTAATATCATCATTGATAGAATGGAGAGATATAGAAACAATAAAACATCAAATAACACTTATCCTGAATGAAGCTTCTCCAAGCAACTAAGTATGCAAGAGAAACATTCCACCCAACACTAGGCACTCTATCTAGCATATACTCTTTTTGCTAAGAGGCCACCCCCAGGTTGGGTATGATCACCTTAAGGAAAGGGGAACTATATAAGGATTTCTCCCACAGTCAAATAGGAATAAGGTTACAACCAATCCAACCACTGTTAGGCTAACAATATATCATATTTTCTATAGGAGGAATCTTAACTAGTGACTCACCATAGGATTTTAGGCACCTTGTGCAGAATTAGTTAGTTTGGTGTCCATGATATCCTCTGTACATAATGCCACACTTCCAATGTGTATGTAGAAACACAACCCAAACCCCACTATTCCATGGAGAGGTATTATCCCTCATTAGTCCCATAGCTAGGCCCATACTCTATACTACTCTAGTACTCAATACCACTAGTTGATGGCATGCATACTTGGTTAGTTTGGAATCCATAATAGCTGCATAGGTATTATTCCAATGTGTGCATGAAAATACCACCCAAACCCTACCATTCCATAAGGATGTCATGCAACCGCTATTGGAACTAAGTCCACTCAATGCTTAACACATTGTCTACTCTTTGGGAATCACAAAAAAAAAGAAGACATATAGTCATATATGGTTACCTCCAGAAACACAAATGCCTCACATAGACTCAGATATATTGGGTCTGTAATACTCAACCAATTAAAAACCAAGAAGGCACCCCTTCACCACTCAATAGTTCCTTTGGCATCGCATTCCTCTAGGTGCTATACCTGTGTCTAGGTGCTATACCTGTGTGTGTGTGTAGAAATATCATTCAAGCCCCATATCATCTGCTTACATGATACAATTTCCTAGGGCTTACAAATCTTGGCTATACACAACCAATGGCTACAAGCTAGAAAAATCCTCAGTTTCTACCCAACAAAGCACTTTGTTTGACCGGTTCACCAATGACCATGCTTAGGGGAATATTTATATTAAAGAATGGGACTTCACAGGGACACAATTTGGAATATGCAACACATATAGTTTCTATCATTCTAATAAGACATACTCAAACAAATATAGGTACATGTTCAATCACTCTAGTATTTTCCATGACATAGGGTGCTCATTCTTAGGCTGCGACATAATACTTTTACACCACCTTGATATCTAGATTCACTGAAGAACAAATAGAATTCACACTCTTCAACTTACTCTGCTACTCATCCATGACCACCAACCAGAACTTAGTTCACTTTCCACTCTAGCCTTCTTAGGTTTGATTTCCTCTCAGGAAAGGGTCAACTCTTCTCCACATATGAGAATGATATATTGCGTAATTATCCTCTTCTGTCATGTTAAGAGATATATATCTCCATGAAGGACTAGGTTACTTAAACACACAATGGATTAATAGGTTGACAAACTTACTGATAGGTTGTTTCTAAACTCCTTAACATGATGACTAACAAACTCATTGACAACCTATTGCGCCATACCCCTTGACAAGTTGATTGGTATACTTACTAATACATTTTTGCCACAATATAACTAACACCCACACTTTCCTTCCCCCAAGGCAATAACAACCTTGATTACCTTCCTCTGACAACATTAAATGATTGGGGAACATGAGTCAGAATGGCATTTGATGTCTCAATAGTGCTTTCTAGGACACTTGGATTTCACCTATTGACTTCATGGATTCAATAAGTTTCTCCCTAACCTTAGGGTTATCATGCCTCATTTTCTTGTTGCTTTGCATAGTTAGTTGTGGATATATTTATTATTATCATGCACATGTATCTCATATTTACAATGTTTTTGCACTTGGCCAGTGCATGGTTCTCTAACCATAGTACATGTTGATATACATACATATAATCTAGATTTCCATGGGAGGTACTTTGTCTTGTTCTCCTCATGATTATCCTCACAATTGTGGCATATATTACATAATTTACATAGTTTATGTCAAGGGTCAAAACTAGGGACATTAGAGCTAATGTACATAAATGGGATGGGGATGATGTAGGAGCAATAGATGGAGCTGATGTGGATGGAGAAAATGGAGACAACTGTTGGAAAGGTGGCGGAACCACAAGAGGGAATGGGTGTGGGAAATGATATAACCCCAATGGAATTAAAAGGGATGGGAATTCTTTAGGGGGAGGATGGTTATGTGAATCACAAGGGCAGAGTGCCCGTTCACAGGAATCAACATGAACTGTGGAAAAAATTAATTATGTGGAATGTATAGAGGGATGTGTGGGTTTGGTGATCGGATAGTGGGATATGTGACATGCATAAGCATATGTAATACATTTAATTGTTAGAAAAAACATGTAAATTAACCATACAAACACAATGAATTTCACATCAAATATATAATTAATTTCACACAAGTTACTTGAATGAGTAGTGATATTCTTATCCCAAGTAGAGACTTGTTCTCAATCTCTTAAATAGGTACATGTGGAAACACAACAACATTAAGATTGATTTCTCATTTAAAACTTTGACAATTGCAACTACATTAATTTTTAAATCCTACAATCCTACACTCATTTTAATACCTCTAGGTGAGTTGCTGCAATATCAACCATTACTTCCATGGAAGAATCAAGGTTGGGAGGAGTAATGTCCTCCCACCTTGATTTAGTTGTTTCATCTCAAAAAAATTGTACATGCCAAAAAAATTAGTTACATATTAAATACTCTAAGCAATGTTTACCTAACAATTGTAAATTATATAAATAAAAATATATTTGACCATTTACAAGCATTTAAAATTCATATACTAACCTCAGACATAAAAGTATCTCATCCAGGATCTTACATAGGCCAATGGAAAATATGGTCATAGTGAGTGCATCAATGGGGTAATGCTCAGTTGTTGAAACAATCATTTTCCCCACGAGCTATCATGGATGGTCCATGACTAGTAGGGCCTAAAGGACCTACACTTGATGGTCCTTCATGCTCCTCTCATGGATTGTGCTTAGATGATGACACAAATGTATTGTGTTGCAGTACACTGTGTAATATGTGATATGGCAGTGGCAGGCTCAACTAGGTGATATAGTAACTGAGGTGTTTGTGGGGGGAAGGGGGGAGGGGGGGTGCTAGACATATTCCTAGGAGTAGGTGGCCCTCTCATTAGGTTATACCTGACGATGGGTGGATTTTGGGAATATCCAAGACCAACCCCATGAAACTTACCAATTCCAAAGTAGTTGACATGACCCAACACGAATTCTACATATAGTTTCCGAAGAGATTATAGTGGAACCTCCTTATTGTTGCAAGGAGGTTTGTCAAAAAGTATAAACCTTCAACTCATGCAATTTTGTTTCCATGCTTCATATGTGCACCAATCTATCCAAAGGCACCTTTTGCATGGATCAAGGGATAGGCTGGTCCTAGGGTCGATGAAAAAAGTAGCTATAGCCTAATTTTAGATGTTCAAATTTTTTATGTGTTCTTTACTGAGACTAGTAGAATAATACTCTTTCATCTTGACCCTATACTTTATTATGCTCAACAATTGACCATGAGCATTTCCAACTGAGGTAATGATGTTGTTAAGGGATGTTGCTAAGGAAAGTCTCAATGGTTCCCTAGTTGTTCTAAGATGTTGAACCAAGGTTTGTAACTGATATAAATGTTGGTTAGCTTGATCTTGTGTGGTTGGGTTCTCCTCGAGGTTAATATTTACTTCAGGAATAGTTTTAGGATTTTGTGTACTTGGGTTATCCTCAGAGATATTTTTTTGGGAATTTGGTTCCTGGTTTCTAGACATTGTGATGTAGATCCAATCTACACATTTTGTTTAAGTTTGGGTTCATTTTTTACAATATTTAGAATGTATTTATTTTATTAAATCATTGGAAATAACAAAAAAATGAAAATTTATGGATGGAATCATATGTGGATGATGCATTAAAGGATCATTGAAGGCTTGGGAAGTGGAGGGGTGTGCACGTTGCTTTTATTATCTCCTTGGACATGTTTCATATAGCCAAATCGAGGTTGAATGGGGCAAACATAGACCTAAAGAAATTTTAAATATACAAAGGAGTATGCACACAAAATTAGCGTGTTCCTACTCATAGCATGTGCACATTGTTTTATGCCAACATGGATTCTTTAGTGACGGTTTGGCAAATTCTGGACCAAGAACACCTACGCAGTTTTAAGAGCACATGCACATTAGTAAAGGTTAGTGCTCATGCACTCCCATTACATCAATTTTAGGTACCATCTTTGTGTGAGCTCTCTCACATCATTTTATTAATAATCCAAATATTTGGAATAATGATTTTAGCAATATGATCATATATAGATAATCACCAATAAATCATTACATTTTGTAAGACAAGTAGTGCTCAATAAGCGAATTACATGGAACCTCGTTCAATCTTAATTCTTTGCGAGATGATTATGCAATATTATTGTAAATAACTACTACCTTTAATTAAAAGGAGACTACATCAACAAGGATATATATATGTAGCCTCAAACAATCAACAAGCCCTAGTAAAACTTAGCATATTAGTCTTAGTGTGTTGAAGGCCCATGCAAATTGTATGAGAATAAAGGCTTAAGCATTGGTGCATATTATCATTTCCAAGAAAAAGGTAATTAGGGTAAAGCCTCACATAATCACCATACAATCTTTCAAGGAATGGAATAATTATTGGGATATATATTCTTTAATTTAAGAGCAATGATTGGAAATTTAGTGAAGTATATATACAATTAAAGCCATTTAAGTTAAAGACAATGTTTATATATATAGGTTTATATATAAATGCTAAATTAAGTACAAATATTTTTATACCTGCCTCAGCAGGTATATTGTAATTGATTGCAAGTCAAACTCTTTTGACTTTGGTATTAGTTGCTCTCTTTTGATGCAGGTATAAAAAATTAAAATCTGTTTTGCAAAGTATAACTTAGGGATTTGTAAAATATTTTTTTTAATTTTGTTAAAAAAACTATTTTGTAAACAACTGATTGGTGGATAGAAGATGATGTAAACTTTGGAATTTGGTATCTGAATTTGAGTTGACATGTGGCAACATGACGTCATAATAATAAAATTAAAAAAATCAAAATTATATCCCATTGCCATCTTTTAAATTTCCAACTCATTAACTTAATCCAGGGTTCGATTCCGTAGGTTTTTTTCCATAGTTTGGAGTGGCAAAAGGTAGCATTTACTTGGTCCAGAGTTCGATTCCCGCAATGTGGAGCCCAATCGCCGTGAACTTGAGCCAATCGAATCGATTCTTGAAATGCCTGCTCGTTCCTTCCATTCCCCAACTGACAACAGAGACCAATATGCAAATCGTGACAACCATTCCAGCAGATGAAGCCAGCACAGATCTAGCCACAATGTATTCCAGATGGCAGACACGAATCACAATCCATGACTTGAGAACTTGATCCTCAATCTTCTGCCATGGATTCTCCTTGCCGTGGCTCATTTTGAAAGACAAAATAACAGGGATTTTTTGAGAAATGATATCCTTGATACTCTTACTGGCTAAAGTTGTTGAGCTGAGAAGGAGAACCGGCATTAACATAGATCCCAATACAGTTGTAGTCGTTATTGTGATAGAAGCGCCTCTCGGCTTCTCGTCCGTGTATGCATCTCTGTTGTGTTCGTCATTTTTAGATCTGCGATTAATGGCATAGATCTCGGAAACAATCTGAAATGAAATACTGAGCAGCAAGGCTACTATTCTGGTCCTATAATTTTTGCTTGCAGCATGAGCCATTCCCGGAAGCAAATACTCAACGAACACACAGATCATAACTCTACCGATATGAATCATCAACAGTTCATTTTTCACAGAATCGGCGAGCAGATCTTTGGTAGTGGCTTAAACCTAACAGATTTAGCCACATTGCTTGGTAAGTGGCCTCTTTACATGGTCTGATATTCTATATTGCTGAAGTTTCATGCATTTGCTAAAGCTAAATCAACTTTTGTTAGCAGCCAGTCCATTCATAGTTGGTTTTATTGTTTGTTTGTGAGAGTAGGAGCGCACACTATAGGCTTCGTTCACTGTGGATTCTTTAGCGATCGGGTTTACGATTTCCAGAATACTGGTATACTAGATCCATCAATGGATCCGACTCTTGTGACATCCCTGAAGAAAGTGTGCCCCCCTCTAGACCAAATCACAGATATTCGTAACAATCCAAAGGTTTTTCTCGACGGCACCCAGGGTAGCTCCTTCTCTTTTGACAACGGTTTTTACCATGAAGTCCTTCACAACAAAGCAATCCTCCAGATTGATCAAGAGCTCCTGTATACGGATGTTACATCGGATCTCGCCGCAACATACGTCGGAGATGTAAACAAATTTCGAGTTGCATTTAGTAATTCCATCATAAAGATGGGGAATATCAATGTATTGACAGGAAATCAAGGAGAGATCCGAGCAAACTGTAGTAAATTCAACAGTTAATTAGCAAATAGAAGTCGTCAGTGGTCGTGTCATTTTTAAAGACAAATATCTCTAGCTAATGGGAAAATAGAAAATAAATTTTATACCGAGAGTTATGGAGCATAGATCTCTAAATTCTGCGGCTTGAAGTTATATCTAACAATGGTTATGTGGAGGAAGTACAAGTACTGTAACCATGTAGATTGTTGATTATCATTGGAAGAATAATCAGTTCTAAAAATCTTGTGTATACTACATTCTTGGAATTCTTTATTTATTATACAGTGGAAGCAACTGCCATTGGGGAATACCAAGATGCTCTAACAGAGTTCAGTTCTGCTTACAGTTATCTCTAATTTATTATCTTTGCTAGTATTCAATTGGCTTTTAAAAGAAAAATTCAAAGCAATCCTCTAGAAGAAATTGGAGCCCAGTTTGTTGTATTATCGCCCATCCAGTGTTATGATTTTACTTGGGACTGAAGCAATTTATAATTGCCTGACAGAACTAGTCCCAGTTAGATGTATGGTGTTAAATGCATTGCAAACAATGTTTTGGGTTGTTATAATCTGCAATATAATTGTGATTATTATCAATCTCTTGGCCACTGCCTTCAATTCCTGCTAGTGTAGCAGAGGATGCAAAGAAGAATATTAAACATCTTAAAAAGGAGAAACACCAAATGTCTCATCCGTCTAGTAACAACCATGTTGGATTCTAACAATAGATTAGAATTAATTAATTAGATTAGAAGTACAAGTGTGGGTCAATGACCCATATGGTCGTCTAACTCGATCGAATGGATGAAATGCAAAATAAGCACATTATTTCCATATTCTGCTATGAAACTACAGATTCTTTGCCAGCTAATATCTGCGCATAAGATTAATTGAATGCTAGAATTAATTAGACTTTATTTGGCTTGGTATCATATTCATCTGATATTCAACGAGAGAATAAGATGGAGGGTCTGTGGAAGAAAGCAAGCTGTGGATCTAGCCTAACCAATAGAAATACAGAGCCTGCCATTTCAGTTCTTAATTTGTTCTTTTGCGGATGAAGTTTGAATCCATCACTGAATTTGCGACTACATAATATACTCTTGTTTTTTATTTTTTCTTTAACTTTAGTTATAAATGCATTTACTCTCATAAAGCATGATCCAATCAGTTCGGTCGTGGAGAAGGTGGAAGACCAAACACTATGCTAGAATGACGGTTCAGCTGGCCGTAACCGCAGCTAGCCAAGTGTAGGCGCACGCGTACCCTCCGTCTGCCATATTATAAAATACTTCTAGCCACTAAGTGTTAAAATCGCGTATAATATGTTTACTCAATTTTGTTCTCTAAAATCTGTAGATGATATTTTACATATAAAAAAAACTCCTCGCGAAATACGTTTTGTGTGATGGTATTTTGCCCAGACCAAATCATCATTGTCACTGCAGGATTATCCAGATTTTGTGTAACTGCAATATTATCAATGGTAAATGCCTTACAATATTCATATTTCTAAGGAATTGGTTTTGTAGATGGGATTTAGCTTTTGGATAAAACTGTTTTCAGAAAGGCAGCATGTGCATTTGCAGCATTATCGAGTGGATATTAAATTCAGAGCTTTCATTATTATTATTTGTGACATTGATTATTATGTGTAGATTTTATTTAAATTAAAGATTTTAGTT
>LPNX010284605.1:533254-562481 GCA_001517045.1 Pseudotsuga menziesii | reverse complement strand
AAAGAAACTTGCATATTTTTATAACATAAGTCAAGAATATTATTAGAAGTATGTAAGGAAGCTTGAATATGCTTGTTTTATGCTACATTGCAATAACCTATATGGTATTTAAATGGACATTTTTTATTTCATTTTTGTTTTAAATTCTTTCAAATTGTAATTATATTTGTTTTATCATATATTTTTATAGCAAAATTATGCTATTGCTATATATTTTCAATATCTTCTTAGGAGGCAGGTACTAAGCAACTTTGTTGCTTATTCCACTTGTTTAATTTTATTTATTAAAAAAAAAATTCATTTATTAAAAGATTAAAAATTCAAATAAAAATAACAAGATATTTAAAAAAATATTTTGATTTCCTAAATTTATAAAATTATTGATTAAAAATAAATTCATTAAAATATTTAGGATTTTTTTTCGAGACTTCGCATAAATTTATCATTGACAAAATTTTACACTAATATATTATGCACACTTTATTGTGAATTATTAATGGATCTCCAAAGGGACACCATTTTACAAATATGTGATGGGAACTGGTAACTAAGCTTTTTACTTTAAAAACACTGATTTGCTACACACAATCCGTGATGGCAATTCGCAAGTAACCTTTTTACCTTTAAAGGACTGATTCGTTACCCACAATCCACGCTGCCTAATGCTGTGCTTTCATAATAAAGTGAACTTATATGAAATACAATACAATGACAGTATTTGTTCATGAAGAGCTATCTATTGAGCAGTACAGTATTTAATGCGGCTTCATTAAAGTTCATAATAGTTGGAGAGCAATAAGCACCCCGCAGCGTAGCAATTAATGTTGTGGCGGCGGGACATAGCAACTGTTGGATTTGATCCCACAGCCGCAGCATTAATTGCTCCGCTGCAGGGTGCTTATTGCTCTCCATAATAGTTGGATCTTGAGTTGCTCGAGATCCAACTGTCATCAAGCATGCTGCAGCTACATGAATTGCTCGAGATCCAACTCTCATCAAACATGCTGAAGCTACATTAAATACTCTGGGATAAATAACTCTTACCACCTTTCATGGCCTCTGAAGTCTCAATTCTTTCTTTTACTGTTATACCCCAAGTAACCAACAACCCACAAACTGAGAATCAATGACAATGGATTACCAATAACATACCATTGAAATTGCAAATAATCATCACAGCGGGACCAGGACAGAATTTCTTGTCATCATGGGCCACACTATCGATACGATATTTTTAATTTGAAACTTTTTTTTAAGCAAATGAAAAAAAAAAGTTCAAAGGCTAAGAGATTATTGAATACACTTGCTAGACAAGTAGTTGTCAAATCTGGACTTATGTGGGACGGCGGCAACTTGATGAGTCATGAGTTTCAAAATTCTAACCATGCTAAGTGTTAGGCTTTCATTGTCATTCATAATAAATATTTATTTTTAAAATAAACTTTAATATGCATTATCACTTAGTCAACTATCTCGAACAAACCACTGGCTCAGAATTTTGTATTCGGTGGACATGTGCGTTTCTAGATCAACACGTGTTTTGTAACGGCTGTTTTTCAATTTTATAATAGGGCACGCCGCACGATGCACTTTATAAAAAAAAATTCGCTTACTCTAACCAGATGGACGCCAGTGTGACGCCACTGTTTACAATGTAGCGATGATATATCATATTATCCAATCTTTCGGTGTGCTTTTAAATAATTATAATTTGTCCCACACTTCTAAACTCAAATAGTAACTCTGGTTAGGCTGGAAAGTTGACTCGTGGTTTAGTAAAACACTGGTCCAATCTCTCACCGCCTTGGACACGTGGAAATTGGCTTCCCATTGTCTTTCTTGAACCAATTAATTGAAAGATTGAGTCTCTTCGCATTATTTAAAGAGGAGAAGATGGCAGAGAGGAGACCTGCCTGCAATCAACAAATCCCCGATTCCCCACACGTTTCATATATATGTTTTTGCCATGTCCTGCTTTGCTTTTTACCAGGAAAAGTAGACACTCTGTATAATCACAGCTATATATAGCCAATCTCACTATCCGCTCCCTTCTCAGCAATAATAACAGAAAGAGCAGTTCTTTGTCGCAGCCGAACTATCGTCCTCCTCTCGTCTCTGCACCAACGTTGTGCTCCGTGTTCGAGTCTCTGAGCCATCTTTCAATCATGTCTCAGACGCTGAGAAAACACTTCCGTGAGCCCGAGGTTTTCTCGGAATCCATGGACGTCCGGGAGCCGAAACGCTTTTACGGTGAAGAAACAGACCGGTTTCTTCATCTACTGCAATTAGACCAAACTTTAGCAGACGAGGAAGAAGAATGCACTCTTAGTGAGGATCTTGTCAACGGAGTTATGAGAAGCCTGGAGGAAGAGATTGCTACGACATGTTCCAACACTGGGGAGAATTCGGCTGCTGATTTTTCTGGCGGCCATGAAGGTCGAACCCGAGATTCGATCTCGGGGGATCATCTGTGTTATCTCCTGGAGGCTTCGGACGACGAGCTCGGCATTCCCCCGAGCTCCGTTCCAGTTCCAGACTTGAAGGACGAAGACAGTCTATCTCGGAAGGAAACATCCGAGGGTTTGTTGGAGAACCAGAAGCTTAAATTCCTGAGTGAAAACTGGCACTTCGATGATGACTTTGAAAACTATCAACAATTTGGAATGTACCAAAATTTATCGGATACGATCCTATTTGAGGATTATTTGAGTACAGATTCTGTAAGCCCGACCATGTTATTTGATGGAGAATTTTCTGCGACAAGGGAGCTGGAAACTGCCAGTGGCATGTAATCAATGCGATTTTTTATTTTCTTATGTATAGCGATTTTATCTCGTACAGATAAAAAAATTATCCTCCGTTGAATTGTAAATGAATTAAATGATTATTTTTTCATCTTCTGTTTGGGCAAACTCCATTTATCTAACTCCATGGTTCTTCTGTGTGAAATAAAGCTCCGTGGTGGTTCTTCCTGGTAGATCAATAGCTTTAGTGCGCTCAAATATGGTCAATATCAAATCAACCAAGTTCGGTCGTTATTTTTTCCTTTTATTTTATACTTAATAATATTATCTTTTAAATTCTCTCTTGAAGTTTTTTTTCCTTTTCTTCTGTAATGAAATCATTTTTTTTTCACTTTACACAACCATTTTGAATTATTCATATTCTTACTAAACATAATATTACTAGCTAGCATTATAATTAGGGTAATAAGACATTCAAATAGTCCAAATAAAAGAATTTACAAATAAATTCAATATATTCCAAGCCTAAAACTTAGTGGTATTACAACCATACACTTTTACGATGTGTTAATTCATAAAAAAAAATAAAAAAAATATTGTATTTAATTTTTTTTCAAAAACAATATTAAAATAAATTAATTAATTTTTTATCATTTTTTCAAATTAAAAATATCAAAATTAATTTCATCATATTATCTTATAGATATGGTTATGCATATTGAATTTAGTAAAGATTGTTATAACAAACTAAAAAACATAGGAAAAGATTTTATATATTTATTTATTTAAATATAAATAAAAAAAATTAGAAAAATTTGTAAAAGTTATCAATATTTTATCATCAACATTTATGTCTAATTAAAAATAACTTTAGTTAATAAAAATAAAAATAAAAAAAATTATTAAAAAATATCAATTTAATAAATAATATTTTATAAACATTAAAGAACTTTATAAAATGTTTAACATACAATTAAAATAATATTAAGTTAAAAGGTTTAAACTTACAAATAAAAAGATAATGCATACATCTTTATCTTTTATTAATCAAGTAGTAATTTCAAAAAAATTGAAAAACTTTAAAACTAAAACAATGTATCCATCTTTATCTTTTATTAATCAAGGAGTATTTTTTAAACATTGAAAAACTTCAAAACTAAAACAATGTTAAGTCAAAACAATTTAACTCTTAAAAAAATAAAAAATATAATTAAAATAAGTAAAACTTGAAGCTTATACTTACATAAGTCTAAGAAAATCTTAAATGTAAAATTGTACCACTCAAAAGATAAAAAATCTATAAGCTAAAATGACAGAAGTCTTAAAAAAAACCTAAAGTTAAATAAATAAATAAAAACCTTGAAATATAAAAAAAATCAACAATCTACAAACTATGTTATGTGATAATTCTCAAGAGTCATTGACCATGACACATACCAATGTAACAAGCTGCTACAATAAAGTACATAAGCGAATTTGGATAATAATAAACCTAATAAAAAATTCAAGAATTCTCAAAAGTCATTGACCATGAGACATATCAATGTAACAAGCTGCTGCAATAATAAAGTACATAAATAAGCGAATTTGGATGATAATGAACCTAATAAAGAATTCAAGAGACAAATTGAATTTTTCGTATTTCATTTTCATATTTCATATTAATTAGTCTGATTCAATCAAATTTAGTAAATATGGTGGAGTTTATAAGTATGGAAAATATTTTAAATAATTAAAATAACTTTTAAAATATAAATAATTAGTAACAAAGTTTTAAAAAAAAAGTGAAACACACATAAATCTTTAATATATTTAATTCATGTATGCGAATATAAATGCCCAATAAAAAATGTCGATGGACATTGTATACAATAATGTTATCACCTTCGACATTACACGTGAGCCACAAACGTTTTCGTGACGTTACCCAATTTGGACCTATGGGTCTATGTAGGAGGGCATCTTTAATGGCTTTATCGCTTAAAGTATCTTTAACAAATCACAACTTCAAAACTGATGATTTAGATTCGCTAGGTATGTGTGTTTTCACATAAAACGAATTTTGTGACAAACGCTTTCATAATAAGGTACTATGCACCCCATAAAAAGTAAATTTCAATACCCTATAAACAAATGCGCCCACTTGTTTACAAGATGGATAATAATTTATAGTTTAATATAAAATCTATATTTATGATTAATTTAAGTTTACTCATAGCCCCTTCACTAATCACGGGTAATTTTTTCCAATGAAAGAATTCAAAAAATGAATACCTTTTATATAATACAGGGGAGACTATTAGACCATTCACTTTACGAAGTTTAATAAATTGGTAAGAAATCAAAAAATATGTGCATTGTATATGATTTTTTGTTAAGTAAATACATGTTTACTATGAGCTTCTCTCAATAAAATGTTTTCCATTCCAAGACATATACTGCTAAGGTTTGATGGTTGTTTTTTTTTCAATAAAAGTTGATGCACGACATTTTTTTTTAACTAGATTCTTGTCTTGCAAACAATATACTATAACTTGATGTATAATGGTTTTCATGGTATTTTTAATAGCTTTATTTAGCCTATAATTTGATGCAACATACTTGGACAAGGCTTGAAAACCTAATGAAAACCCATAATCTATTTCCCCCCTCCTCTTCCTCAAAGCCTACATAATAAATTTAATCCCCTTTCAAAATTTTAGTTCAAAATTATAGGAGGAGGAGGATTACAAATAAATGATTATAGTGAAGAAATAATGAAAGTAATGAATGTTTTTGCATATGACTGTTTATTTTGTTACAAGTAGTTGTGGGGTGGAGGGGAGTGTGGCTTAAACAATCTTAGGGTTCATGAAATGGTACAACCTGAGGTATTTTTCATCATAATGAAACTTTGGATAATTGCTCGAAAGTGGGTCTAACCATCATATCAGGGATATTGTTAATACCTTCGTTGAGGATTGAAAACATTCACAATGGAACCAACTAGATGGAGGCCATGTATAGAGACACAAATCCATCGATGATCTCTTCCATGTAGACTATTTATGAAAAAAATATTTTTGGTATTCATTTCACAATTGTCTTGGAAGTTGGTAAATTGTATTTCCTTGGTACATTCCAGGGAGAAGGTTGAGGTTGTCAAGCCAAGAGTTTCGTGGATAATCTCAAAACTTACTACATTATCATTTGAAGGGGTTCCATATTTTGTTACTACTAGTGGCTTACTTTCTTTTGTTTCCTTGGATTCATTGTTTCCATCATCTTCTTTACCCTTACAAATGAGAATAATGTGGTTACTTTATGAAGATAGGCTCTTATGTTTGTGGAAATTCCATTGTGAAAGGTTCATGATTCATAATTTAAGGTTTGAACGTTGATTATATTTATAGTGTTACATCTCTATAACAAATGGAGATGACTTTCAAATATTATCAAGAAGAAGGTGATAAGTATGAAGATGATGGCGAGGGAGGATTTTAAGGTATACCATACTTTGGATATGTTCAAAATACCCATTTAGGTTGCTTCTTTGGTAGATGGATCTTGGTGGATTCCTTAAACAACAGTTTGGAAAGGTACTATGACCCACTTATTAGATACAACCTATCCTTTAATAAGTTGATAAAGGGATGGATTACCTTTTCATTTTGCATTGTGGAGGATGTTGAGACAATAATTGGAGGGGATTTGGTTTTGTTGATCAACATACCTATAACTTAAACCCTATCACAATCTTTGATACACACACTAAAACAGATAATAAGGCACCCATTTAGGTAAAAGTCCAATGTTTTCCATTGGAATTTTGGGCGTTATAATCTTTAACTACATATGGGTAAGACTGTTAGGTTTTGTGACTCATTCAATAGGAGTTTTAGTTCTATCATCACAAGGATTTTAGTAGATATTGATAGTAGGGATGGATTGGAAGAGAATGTGGATAATAAGATGTAGGGGGAATTCATTTGTAAATTATTGATTATTAGAATGTTCCTTTTTGTTATTCAAGGTGCCACATGCATGGTCAAATTGTTGTAGAATGCTCTTGACCTTTTATCATAAAATTATGGAATAAGAAAGTCTCTCCCATTGTCTATGAGAAAATCTAAAGTGATTACATAGCTAGAGACAATTGTTTTAGGGGTTGGCGCACAAAAAGTTAGACAACTTGAGGCTGACTTAGTCCAAAATGTTGAATCTTTGGGCCCTTTGGTGTATCCAAACAATGTTTTGAGGACAGTTGGAGAATATACATATTTAGTTCTTCTAGATCAAAAGTTGAACAAATTCAGCAAGCCACTAGAGGATCATCCACATCTTATTGAAAAGTAGCTCACGGGAACTTCTATATTGGAGGAATCCCTTGAGGAAGGTTATGTGGATGATAATCTTGATAAGACTCCTACTATTAATTCTAATAGTAATGTAGTAGTTATTTTGGATATCATAAGAAAAATTTTGCATTTGTTGAGGGGGTTATTGGAAATTTGAAGACTAAGTGGTGGGTAAAATCCATTAGGCCCTTCTATTAATCCCATTATGAATGAATGTTCCTGATTTATAACCTCTTCCGATTATAGCATTGGAAATGATAGGGGAATGTTGAAGGAATATAAGAGGAATATTTCAAATGTTGTTGTTACATCTTTAATTGTAAGGGGGAGAGGGCAGTATTACTTGAGGTCCAAAAAATTGGACTTTGCATGCGCTAGTGGATTATGATATTGGATTTTTTGAGGGTTTAAGTTGGGATAAACACAAAGATATGTCTTCATGTTTTGTGGGTAGAAATTCATATATGCATCACACACAAACTGTCATGGGTTATGGTAGTTCTATCTTACTTCTTGCAGTTTTGATTTAGTAATTATATGGACTTGGAATTATCACACTAAATCATGTAGCTAATGAAGGTCAAACAAATATTTGGCAACATGGTTGGATGAATGCAATCCAACTTGGATTAGAAGGTGCGTTTGTCGAAGTTTGGAATAATTAAATCTCAAAGTTGAGGTATGGGCAAATAATACTAAAAGAGGAGCATAGAGAACTAATATGTAATATAAATAATATAGGTGGGACTTACTCCACTGAAATACGTTATGAAATTGCAATGCCTCTTGTAGAAAGGTAAGTTTTTTTGTGGTGAACAAATATATGGAAGGCGAGAGCACCTAAGAAGAAAAAATTGTTCATGTGGATGTATTTAAAGAATATGGTACCTACTTGGGATATCCTATAAAGGAAGAATAAAAATAGACTCGGTATTTTCTACTTATGCAAAAAGTAGGATGAAAATGGTGTACATTTTTTTTCTTTGTGATATTTCTCATTATAGGTATAGAAAAACATAAGTCAATGGGTTGGAGTTAACAATGTGTTGAATGGGTGTTTGACTGATAAAAGTATCAAACAATATTTTGGAAGACAAGAACTAAGAAATTTCCTTGATGTTATTTTACTTAATTTCAAGGGAAAAGTTGGTTGGAATGTAACTCATGATTGTTTGAGGATAGAACAACACAAAATTTAAAATTTTCCTCTTATATTTGTGCCCGTTAGAGGAAATTTCAACTCAAAATGGACCTTTTAGCTTTGATTCAAATTCCATGTCATCATGGGTTAGCCAATGAAATTGCTTTAAATTTGAAATACCATATAGGTCTTAAACACTTTTAAAATATAAATTTGGGGATAGGTATCATAAAAGAACTACTTTTTTGTTTCTATTTTAGACATATCTCCCCGTGTTTTTACTCAAATTTCGATCGGGAGAGCTCATTGGATGCGGAATTAAATTCCACATCCAACGAGCTCTCCCAATTGAAATTTGAGTAAAAACACAGGGAGATATGTCAAAAATACAAACAAAAAAGTAGTTTTTTTCTTTTCTTCCTCCAAAATTAATAAATATTATTTTATTAATTCTTTTTAGGAGGCCCATTTTGAGTTGAAATTTCCTCTAATATGATTTCTCATGATAATAAAACAAACAAAAAAGTATCAAATATAATACACACTGGTTCAAATTAGTTATGGATAGATCCCATCCTTAGCAATTTTTTTATGGAACTAGTTGGGGAAATGGATGTATATACGGAATTAGGGGTGTATTATATTTGGATGAAAAATAATTTATACATTTTAGTGCCTCTAATCATGGAACAAATATCCCCTTTTAAATTTTAGCACAAATAGAAATTTCACAACTAGCCAAGCATAAGAACCCTACTCAATTGCAGGTCTTTGGAGATTCTATGTCGGTATTTTATTGAATGAGAGGTGATTGGTTCATATAGTATGTAGGTCTCCATGAATTAGCAATGGAAGAGAGAAAATATTTATAAAGAGAGATGGATACTATATAAGATTCATTATCAAAACAAGGTTTGAATTGAATCTCTAGGATTTTATATCTTAAGGAGTTCAAGGAGGATTCACACACATATTTTACTTTCAAATATCTAAAATTACTTCACATGTGAGAAGGAAGAGTGCTTAATTGATGATTTAAAGATATAAGCTGGAGTTTTTTTGTCTTTTTTTAAATTAAGACATGGATTTCTTATGTAATACATATAAGATGATAATGTTTTGAGGGTTTTTGAGCTTTTAATACTATGTTGGATTATTGGGATATTAATACTTGATATAAACAATTTTATGTAAAAAATTATTTGAAGCACCTTAAGAAAGTGTGTGACGTTTTTGTTAAAAAGATACCTAGATCTCATAAACAATTCAAGCACACAAATTATTCAATCCATAAGACACATGATGTCCCTAGGAAAACACTCCAAATCCAGAGGATAAAAAAGCCAGCAAGCAATCCTTTGAGTATGATAGATAATGGTAGAGAATGATTTTACAACACTTGTAGATTTCTTGCTAAGAGATATCTAAGAAACACTAGAGAATATGGATCACTTGGAATAATGTCATAACCTTTCCAATTGCATATCACTTTAATAATGAGCTTACATAGTCACACAATGAGAGGTAGTGAATGGTTGCATGAATTTGGGCACTGTGTGCACTATTCACACATTACCTATTATGCATTCCTTGACTTGGTGCCAAGTTTTCACCTCATAATTATCTCCCACACTGAAGATATGCACCCTCCATTAATTCGTTAGTGTTAATTGCCTCTAACTGAATGTTAACTGATTGAACTGAACTGAATTGAATTGAACTAAATGTGAAATGAAATGAAATGAATGTGAACTGATTAACTAATTGCTTGACCATTAGTTAGGATTTTAATAGAATGTATTTAGTGCTTCACAATCAGTGTCATCGTCAGCAAACACTTTACATAAATCAAGGAGTAGATTCCTTAATTAACTGAAACTTGTTTTCCACAACTTAGACCTAACTGATGTCTTTGTAATTCAAGTTCAATGGAGGTATGACATGGGAAATTCAAATCCTTACTCTATCTCTATTCTCATCTCGTTTATCATTAATTAATTTTGCATGGTCCACGAGTGTTTAATTATTTAATTTTCTTTATCATATCATACTCGAAAAAAGTGTTCCCAACCTATGATCATATGTATTACCCTAGGTCATATAGTCATATGGTAAAGTAAATTGCTCTAGGGGTATCTAATCCCTAAAGGATACTTATAGCACCTGGTGACCATGACTATCCATACATCACATAGTATATCCTCATGACTTGATACAATACAAGTCATATGGTATTGATACAAGATCAATCTTGATACAACACAAGACTCTTAAACTTAATACAACATAAGTTCTAGACTTGGTACAACACAAGTCTTTAACCTTGATACAACATAAGGTCCTAAAATTAATACAACATAATATCATACTGGAGGAATCTCTCATGGCCTCAACATTCTAGATTGATATAACACAAGCCCTTAACTTAATACAATATAATTTTATGAACTTAATACAACATAAGTTCCAGAATTGATACAACACAAGTCTCATGGAGAGGTTTCTGAACTTAATACAACATAAGTTCCATACTTGATATAACAAATGTCTCATGGAGAATTACTCTTGATGTTGTACATTTAACACTTCGTCTCAGCGAGGGAGACATTCTCTGCCATACCAAGCATATCTCAAAAGTGTCTGAGATTTTCCAAAGATAGAGGATTTGCAATCACATCTACAATCTACTCATCAATAGCTATGTACTAAATTTTTAAAATACCTTTCTCAACCATGTATCAAATTAAGTGATACTTCATTTCTATGTGTTTCGACTTGTCATGAAACACAGGATTTTTGGAAATATTTATACAACTTTGGTTGTTACACCTGATAATTGTAGGCTTTATATTTTCACTGAAAAATCCTCCAAGTAGATTTCTCAACCACACTACTTCTCTGCAAGCAGTAGTAGCAAAAATGTAGTCCACCTATGGGGTGCTCTGGGAAACTGAACCCTGCTTTCTACTAGACCATGAAATCATAGAAAAACCTAAGCTAAAACAATACTCATAATTTCTCTTCCAATCAACAATGCTTCCACTAGAATCATAATCAGTATATCAAAGAGATAACACTCCTCCATTGGAGGCATACCTAAGTCCATAAGAAACTATACCGCTCAGGTATCTTAAAATAAGCTTACCTGCAACCCATTGTTTGTGTATAGGATCAATCATGAACTGACTCAAAAGATAACTGCATAGAAAATGTATGGCCTCGGATGTATCAGGGACATCAATGAGCCAATCAACTATCTGTATAATGTGGGGTCCACTGGATCCAATCTAGTCTCAATCTCATGGAGTTTCCTCAAATTGGAATCCACTGGAGTATTTTTGGAATTACAATCCACCATGCCAAATCTCTGCAAGATGTCCATAGTGTACTTCCCTTGAGATAGAAATATTTCATCATTCCTCCTCCATATCTCAAGGCTTAAGAATTTTTAGAATAATCAATCCACAGTTACCCATATTTGACATTAATTAATCATTTTTGTCTTATTCCTAGATTACTAAATTCCTCACTATGCTAGTTGGCTTCCACATGCACCTAGAAGTCAACACTTGATAAAAATGGGTCATGGAGCTCTTTGGAATCATCCTGGAAACATTTTTAGCATGTTTTCTTTTATTCTTGGTTTGTAAAATCATAGTTCTTCTTTTTCTAAAAGTTGCTTTTCTTTACAATAGTTTTAAGGAAAAAAGGGAAAGCTAGTATAGGAGTACCTGCCTTGTTTTTTTCCCACATCATCCTCCTTCCTTTTCTCCAAAAAAAAGCATGGATATGATCTATTTCCATCACTTATTATCTGTCATATCTAATTTATCCAATTCATGAGCATCTTCATAGATTTGGAAAGTGTTTTTTGCACCTATGGGGGATTTGACTAGTTTTAGTAAGCCTGCTTTTTGACCAATTTGAATAGAAACCTCGTGATTTCAAATATATAATGTAATTATATATTTAAGCAGCCTATTAATTCATATGGATGGTTGATTTACACTTATTCAATACAGGATTAAGTTATGCTCCAATTTCAGTCTCGTTTTGTGTGAATTTTGCATGTTTGATTAGCAATTTTGTGAGTGTAAGTGTTGTATCACTTGGATTCAATTTACACATGGTATTAGATCCTTTGTATATATATTTCTCTCCTTCCAAATTTTTATTGCAGGTTCAACATCACTGAATGGGAGCGCATTCTGCTAATTGGAGAGCATAGGTGCTGAAATATGGACCAATCTTAAAGGATCATATTGACTCCATTCAATTTCTTCGAATGGAGAGTTGAGATGGAGATATTGTTGAGAGTGAAATATCTCTACAGGGTTACCGTGGAAACTGAGGCAAATCCCAATGCAACTGCAGAGAAAATTAAATGGTACAACAAGAAGGATGAGGCCTATGGTCTTTTGTGCTTGAGCATTTCAAGAGATCTCCTATTTCATCTTGATTCATTGAAATCACCTAATGAGATTTGGGAGAATCTTGAAGATATTTTCATAAATATAGATGAGATGAGAGGACATCAAATTAAGAATGAATTGATCTCCTTGAGTCCTGGTAGCTTCAAATCATTGCAACTCTACTTTTCCAAGTTTAAGGCCCTTGTTTTGCAGCTACAAAAATGTGGGATCGAAAAGAAGGAAGAGAAATTAGTATTGACCATTCTCTTAATGCTTGGTACTGACTATTCAGTGTTTGTTTCGACCTTCCATGCCACCAAATTGACAACTCGAACTTGGAAGATGCCTAATCTTATTGAGTTCATGGAATCCCTCACCCAGGAGCAAGATAAATTGGTAATGATGGGCACCATCAAACCTTCCAAAGACCAATCTTTGGTTGACGGATATTCAAAGGTGGATTAAAAAAGAAATAAAAAAGATAAAAATCCACCTGAGCAAAAGAGATACAAGTCAAAGTCTCAAGAGGAGCCCTCAAGCTCCAAAAATAACTTCCTGAAGAAGAAGAACAAAGGAGAAATGAGCAAGTGCACATACTGCAGTAAGGGATATCACCTGGAGATCTCTTATATGACCCAACTCCTAGAGAAGAAAAACATATCCCTTCCTGATTTCTCAAAGAAGAGGGAAGGAGGATCAAATTCATAAGACAAGGAGAGAGTACATTCTTTGGTTTATGCCACCTCAAGCTCACCTAGCTTCATCATTGATTCTGGAGCTTCTAGACATATGGTTTCGACAAGGGATACCTTCTCCTCTTTGGACATGTCTAAAGTGTTAGAAAATAGGACCACAGAGCAATAACAAATTTACAGTTAAATCATTAAACAAGATGCAAAACACATTAAACACATTACATAGAGATGTCAAAGATATAACATGGTTCACCCAAATGATGGGCTATGTCCAAAAAGAAATTTCTAGTCCTTTTATTATAGTCCAGAAAGATGAAGGGATACAACCTACAGAAAAACCGCTGCGCTTCCCCTTCACACTCTCACAGTATCTCTCACACAATCCGAAAGATTGTTCTCAATACAATACAATACAATACACAACTGTGTTACAATGCTTTCTTTTATAAGGAAAAAATATCGTGGGAAAATACTATGGTTAACCCAATACCATAGGTTCGCGTAACTGTTGGCCAACACACATCCCTGGGGTACAAACATGACTGAATAATATCTCTGTATATGGAAGATCAAGCTCCACAGCCAACAAAAAGGTCCACCAATAATTTTGGGAGATAACTCTCTAACTAATAGTATGGGGAAGGGTAGGATTGATCTTGACCATGGTAATTTCAATAATGTGTTGTATGTTCCAGGTCTTTCTTCTAATCTCTTGTCATTGTATCAGATGAATCACACTGGGTCTTGAAAGCAAGTCATCTTCTCTCCCAATGAAGTTGAAATCACAGATATGTCAAATGGTAAAGTCATAGAAAAAAGTGTTGTAGATCACACTTTGAAGGTATACAAGCTTTCCCATTTCCTACCCTACTCAAACCCCTCTACTCTTCTTACTCATGCTAATGAAGAAAGAAAGTTTTTGCATGAAATATTTGGTCATATTAACTATAATTATATTTTTTATTTGAGTGATAAAGATATGGTCATAGGGTTATCAAAGATCAATTTTTCTAAGGGAGTCTATCAAGGTTGTATCCTAGGAAAACACCCAAAGCACAAGTATGAGAGAGCTAGTCATGAGAGGACCTTTGCACCTCTTGAGTTAATCCACAATGTGATTGATGGTCCATTCCCTCATATGTCCATGATTCAAGCCAAATATTCACTCACCTTCATAGATGACTTTTCCAGGTATTGTTGGGTCTACTTCCTAAAGCACAAGTCTAAAGTTTTTTACCTCTTCAAGGTCTTTAGAGCCTTGGTTGAAAACCAGTCTAGGAGGAAACTCAAGATCCTCAGATATGAAAATGGTGGAGAGTATGTCAAGTCTTATTTCAGCCATTATTGTAAAGATGCAGGTATCCATATGCAGCATTCTATTCCTTACACACGATAGAAAAATGGTGTTGCTGAGAGAAAGAACATATCAGTTGAGGAGATGTCAACTTGCATAATGGAGGCTAAATATTTTCCACCAAAGTTTTGGTCCAAGGATATAAAATTTACATCCTATATCCAGAATAGGGTGCCACATAATAAACTTGATTGTATTACTCCTTTCGAAGCTTGGAGTGGGCACAAGCGAGATGTGACCCATTTCAATCTTTTTGGCTCAATGGCTTGGGCTAGAATTCCAACTGAAAAGAGGAAGGCTTTTCAAACCCGAAGCTAAGAGTGCCTATTTGTTGGGTATTATAAAGATTCAAAATGGTACAATATGATCAACTTGAGCACCAACAAATATTTCATTAAAATCAGTGTTCTGTTCGAAGAAGAGCCTTTAGCAGCAGTTGAAGTTGGAGAGTCCTCTTCACCACCACAACCATTGATTGTAAGTGAAGAGACTAATGAGTTTGCTGATTCTGATATTTCTGATAATGATGATTTAATTACAGATCCTAACAGTCCTACAAGACAAAAATGGGCAGCAAGGACCATTGATGCAGCTGGGGAACTAGTTGGGAATCCTAGTGACCCTAGGAGGACTAGATCTCAATTTGAGAGTGCCCTTTGCGTGAAAGATGCACTCTTTGTTGAGAAGTTTTATTTGATGTTTGATTCTGATCCTTAGACATATGAATATGCATCACAGGATCCAAGATGGAAAACACCCATCAAGGAAGAATTCATCTTGATCCAAAATAACAACACATGGGAACTAGTTGATCTTCCTCTAGGGAGAAAGCTAGTGAAGTGTAAGTGGGTCTTTAAAACTAAGTTTGCTGATGATGGTCCACCTTTTAAATATAATGCAATATTGGTAGCCAAGGGCTACTCACAAGTACATTTTATTTATTACAATGAGACCTTTGCACTAGTGGCAAAGATGGAATCCATAAGGCTAGCTCTAGCCATTGCAGCCTCAAGGCAATGGGAGGAACATCACATGGATGTTAAGTGTGCCTTTATAAATGGAGATCTGAATGAAGAGATTTATACGAAGAAACCAAAATCTTTTGTTTCTAAACCATCTTTAGTGTGCAGGTTAAAGAAATCATTGTATGGGCTCAAGCAAGCCCCCAGGACTTGGTATGCCAAGATTGATGGCTTTCTATTGTCACTGAGTTTTGTTCAATGAAAGACTGATCCTAATGTATATTTGAATTAAATTCATGGTTATTTAATGATTATTGTTTTATATGTGGATGACCTACTGATTACAGGAATTTCAAAGAAAGAAATTGCCTCCTTGAAGGATGTAATGAACCATGCATTTTCCATGACAGTTTTGGAATTGTTGATCCAATTCTTAGGTCTCAAAATTTCTCAATCCGAAAATGGAATCAAATTTCATCAGTCCAAGTATGATTCAGATCTTCTCAACAAATTCACTATGAAATATTGCAAGCCAAGCAAGACTCCATTCCTCTCAGGAGTTAAGCTTGAGGAAGCATGTTCTTCTCCTTTTGTAAATAATACACTGTATAGGCAGTTGATTGGGTTTTTTCTTTATCTTACACATACTCGACCTGATCAGCCTAATACATTAAAATACATGGATCGACCTCATAAGATCCATTGGAGAGAATCCAAGAGGATCCTAAAATTTGTTCAAGGAACAAGAACTCATGGGATTTTCTATAAAGAAAAATATGACTTAGAGATAATTGGATTTACTGAAAATGATTGGGTAGGTGACAACATCGATCGAAATTCTACTTTAGGATACGTGTTCATGCTTGCATATGGACCAATCAGCTAGTCAAGTAAGAAGCAGAGTGCCATAGCACTCTCATCTATAGAGGCAGAGTATAGAGGAGTTGTGAATGAAGCTACTCAATGTTTGTGGTTGCATGGGATACTTGGAGAATGTGGGTTCGAATCAGAGTTTTCCACTGTCATCTATTGTGAAAATCAAAGCACCATTCGAATCTCCATTTATCTAGTTCAAAGACAAAGAACCAAGCACATTGAGATCCATATGCACTTTGTGCATGATGGTACCATTGCTCTACTCTACTGCGCATCTTCAGAGAAAGTAGCAGATATCTTCACCAAAGTATTTTGTGAGAAGACCTTCAGTAATCTCAAATCACTTCCGAGGATTGTTGATCATGTGGTGAAGTATGATTGATAACAATATTTCCAAAATTTTGTTTTCTGTCCATGCTTAAGGGAGGATTTTCCCACTGGGTTTTGGCCTCTTTCCTTGGTTGTATGGACATGTAGTATGTAAAGGGTGACTAAGCCTTGTTGTTAGGCCTTATATTTTTCTAATATTTACTCATAAATTTAGGCTTAAGGGGGGGTGTTAGAATAATCAACCCATAGTCACCAATATTTGACATTAATTAATCATGTTTGTTTTATTCCTAGATTCCTAGATTCCTCACTATGCTAGTTGGCTTCCACATGCACCTAGAAGTCAACACTTTCTAAAAATAGGTCATGGAGCACTTTGGAGTCATCCTGGAAACATTTTTAGCATGTCTGCTTTTATTCCTGGTTTGTAAAAGTGCAGTTCTTCTTTTTCTGAAAGCTGCCTTGCTTTACAACAGTTTTAAGGAAAAAGGAAAAGCTAGTCTAGGAGTAACTGCCTTGTTTTCTGCCCACATCATCCTCCTTCCTTTTCTCCAAAAAAAAGCATGGATTTGATCTCTTTCCATCACTTATTAGCTAGCCTATCTGATTTAGACAACTCATGAGCATCTTCATAGATTTGGAAAGTGTTTTTTGCACCTATGGGGGATTTTTAATATATAAATATATATATATATATGTTCTTCCCATGTTTTGCTTTGATTTTACCATAAAAATCTAAGATAATATATATCATAGCTATATATATCCAATCTCCCTATCCACTACTCTGAAACCCTTCCCAACAATAATAATAAAAAGAGTACTTCTTTGTTGCAGCCGAACTATCGTCCTCCTCTCGTCTTTGCACCAACGTTGTGCTCCGTGTTCGAGTCTCTGAGACATATTTCCATCATGTCTCATACGATGAGAAAACACTACCGTGAGCCCAAGGTTTTCCCAGAATCCATGGAATCCCGGGAGCCAAAACGCTTTTATGGTGAAGAAATAGACTAATTTCTTCATCTACTGCAATTAGACCAAATTTTAGCAGACGAGGAAGAATAATGCACTCTTAGTGAGGATCTTGTAAATAGAGTTATGAGAATCCTAGAGGAAGAGATTGCTATGACATGTTCCACTTATCATTCCTCCAACGCTGGGGAGAATTCGACGGCTGATATTTTTGGCGGCCATGAAGGCCGAACCCGAGATTTGAACTCAGGGGATCATTTGTGTTATCTCCTAGAGGCTTCAGATGACAAGCTCGACATTCCCCCAAGATTTGTTCTAGTTCTAGACTTGAAGGACGAAGATAGTCTATCTCGGAAGGAAACATCTGAGGGTTTGTTGGAGAACCATAAGCTTACATTCCTGAGTGAAAAATGGAACTTTGAGGATGACTTTGAAAACTATCAACAATTTGGACTGTACCAAAATTTATGGGATACGATCCTATTGAGGATTACTTGAGTGTAGATTCTGTAAGCCCGACCATGTTATTTGATGGATATTTTCCTACGACAAGGGATCTGGAAACTACCAGTGTCATGTAAACAATGCGAATTTTTATTTTCTTATGTATAGCGATTTTATCTCGTACATATAAAAAATTATTTTTAGTTGAAATTGTGAACGAATTTAATGATTATATTTTCATAATATAACTCTCCTGTTTGGGCAAACTCCATTTATCTAACTCCATGGTGAAATAAATCTCTGTGGTGGTTCTTCCTAGTTCCTTGTAGATCAATAGCTTTAGTGCGCTCAAATAAGGTTAATATCAAATCAACCAAGTTCTGTCGTTATTTTTTCCTTTTATTGTATACTTAATAATATTATCTTCTAATATTACTTTAAGATTTTTTCCCTTTTATTCTCTAATGGAATTATATCTTTTTTGGTGCACTTTACACAACTATTTTGGATGTCTATTCAACATAATATTACCTAGAATTATAATTAGCTTGATAAGACATTCAAATAGTCAAATAAAAAAATATTTACAAATAAAATCAATATATTCCAAGACTCAAACTTAGGGCTATTATAACCATCCATTTTAATAATGTGTTAATTCATAAAAGTAAAAAATAAAAATTATTCTATTTATTTTTTCTTTCAAAAACTATTAAAATAAATACATTAATTCTTTATCATTTGATTTTTTTAAAATCAAATATATCAAAATTAATTTCATCATCTTCTCATATAGATAGGCATGCTATAAAGATAGATATGGTTATGCATATTGACTTTAGTAAAGATTGTTATAATAATGAACCTAATCAATAATTCAAAAGACAAATTGAATTTTTAGTATTTCATTTTCATATTTTATAGCAATTTGTCTGATTCAATTAAATTTAGTAAATATGGTAGAGTTTATAAGTATGAAAATTATTTAAAATAATTAAAATAACTTTTAAAATATATATAATTAATGACAAAGTTTAAAAAAAAAATTAAAAAAAAAAAAAAAATGGAACCCACATTGATATTTAATAAAAATATTATATTTAATTTATATATGTGAATATAAATGCCCAATAAATAAATAAATGTCAATGGTACATTGTATACAATAATCTTAGTACCTTCGACATTACATGTCAGCCACAAAAGTTTTCGTGACGTTACCCAATTTGGACCTATGCAATAGAGCATCTCTAATGGCTTTATCACATAAAGTATATCTAACAAATCATAACTTCAAAACACCTCATGATTTAGATTTACTAGGCATGTGCGTTTTCACATCCAAACGAATTTTGTGGCAAACGCTTTCTTAATTAGGTACTATGCACCCCATAAAAAGTAAATTGCAATACCTGCTAAACGAATGCGCCCACTCGTTTACAAGATGGATAAGATTAGTATGGGGACAATCTCTCTAAACGAGGTTGGATAGGTCTTAGTTTATGTGATTTATGTAGAGATGAAGGTGAATGTGTAACTCAATTATTCGTGGATTGTGAATTTGGTAAAGTTGTATGTGATCATGTTGCAGAACTTTTTGGAATTATTTTTGTTTGGGAGAACAAAAGTTTTAAGGAAAATATTAATGATTGGATCAGATTTGGTATACCACCATGCTATCTCCCATTTTAACTAGGCTATTTGGCTTTGTAGAAATGCTTGTATTTTTTCTGGTGTTCAACCTTCAGTTCAGAGAACTGTACTTAAATGTATGGAACTTTTAGTTGAATATCCGAGTGAGGATATTAAAAGAAGGGATAGAATTATTGGGATGGGACCTGAGATCAAAGAAACCACAGGCTTTTTATGGAGCTGCAGCTAATTCGATGGGTGGTGCTCGAAATGTTCTCTACATTAGTAGTGATCATTTCTTTTTTATATGATTGGGATGTGGTCAAAGTACAAATACCAGAACTGAACTTTTAGCCCTTTGGGGGTTGTTATTTGTTGCTAATGAGATGGGCCTCCCAGATTTGAGAGTTTCTGGTGATTCAAAAACAATCATTGATTGGGTCAATGATGTGGCGTTACTAGAGGTTCTTGCTCTCGATCATTGGTGCAACAGAATCAGAGATTTGGTCACTGGATTCCACAACTTTAATTGCAATCACACTTTCAGAGAACACGATCACGTGGAAGATACCCTATCCAAAGAGGCTTTGGAGCTTGAAGCTAGATATTTGTTTGTCCAATAACTCTTGGAAAATGTAAAGTGTCATGAACATACTTTAATTTTTTCTTTTTAGTTGTTTAAATGAAAAACTGTATCGACGAGTAGTGAAAATGGGAGGGATAGAACATATCTTATGATGTTTTGTTGTAGTTTTTTTGGGTATATGTCATGAAAGGTTTTATTTTGAAAGGGTTTATTTGCTTTTAAAGTGGATTTTTCTGAATGTAAACAAGTCCTTTGATAATAAAAAAGGATTGTATTTTTCTTCTTGAAAAAAAATATAGTAATTTATAGTTAATATAAAGTCTGTATTTATAACTAATTTAAGTTTACTCATAGCCACTTCACTAATCAATTGTCTTTTTTTCCGATGAAAGAATTTAAAAAATGAATAGATTTTATATAATAAAGGGGAGACCATTAGACCATTCACTTTATGAAGTTTAATAAATTGGTAAGAAATTAAAAAATACGGGCATTATACATGATTTGTTGTTCAATTAAATACATGTTTACTATGACGACCTTTCAAGAAAATGTTTTGCATTCAAAGGCATATATTGCTAAGGTTTGATGGTTGTTTTTTTGGTTTCATTACAAGTTGATGCATGATGTTTTTTTAACTAGTTTATTTTTATTTTTTTGTCTCACAAACAATATACTATAACTTGATGTATAACGGTTTTCATGGTATTTTTAATAGCTTGATTTAGCCTATAATTTGATGCAACATACTTGGACAAGGCTTGAAAACCTAATGAAAAGTCATAATCTATTTTCCTCCTCTTCTTCAATATCTACATAATAAATTTAATTCCATTTCAAAATTTTAGTTCAAAATTATAGGAGGAGAAGGATTATAAATAAATTATTACAGTGAAGACATAATGAAAGTATTGAATGTTTTTGCATATGAGCCTTTATTTTGTTACAAGTGGTTGTGTGGGGAGGGGAGTGTGGCTTGAACAATATTAGGGTTCATTACATGGTACAACCCGAGGTATTTTTCATCATAATGAAAATTTGGATAACTGCTCAAAAGTGGGTCTAACCATCATATTAGGGATATTGTTAATACCTTTGTTGAGGACTGGCAACATTCACAATGGAACCAACTAGGTGGAGGCCATTTATAGAGGCGCAAATCCATCGTCGATCTCTTCCATGTAGACTATTTATGAAAACCTTATTTTGGGTATTCATTTCACAATTATCTTGGAGGTTGGTAAATTGTATTTCCTTGGTACAATCCATGGAGAAGTTTAAGGTTGTCAAGCCAAGAGTTTCTTGCATAACCTCAAAACTTACTACATTGTCATTTAAAGGGGTTCCAGATATTGCTACTACTAGTGGCTTACCTTCTTTTGTTTCCTTGGATTCATTGTTTCCATCATCTTCTTTACCCTTACAAAGGAGAATAATGTGGGTACTCTATGAAAATAGTCTCTTATGTTTGTGGAAATTCCATTGTGGAAGGTTCATGGTTCGTAATTTAAGGTTTGAGCCTTGATTATATTTATAGTGTTACGACTCTATAACAAATGGATATGAATTTCAAATATTATCAAGAAGAAGGTGATAAGTATGAAGATGGTGGCGGGAGAGGATTTTAAGGTATACCATATTTTGGATATGTTTAAAATACCCATTTAGGTTGCTTCTTTTGTAGATGGATCTTGGTGGATTCTTGAACAACGATTTTCCCTTTGGTGGATCCAGACAATGTGTTGAGGACAATTGGAAAATATACATATTTAGTTCTTCTAGATCAAAATTTGAACAAAGTCAACAAGCCACTAGAGGATCATCCACATCTTATTGAAAAGTAGCTCGCAGGAACTTCTATATTGGAGGAATCCCTTGAGGAAGGTTATGTGGATAATAATCTTGATAAGACTCCTACTATTAATTCAAATAGTAATGTAGTATTTATTTTGGATATCATAAGAAAACTTCTTGCATTTGTTGACGGGGTTATTGGAAATTTGAAGACTAAGAGTGGTAAGTAAAATCCATTAGGCCCTTTTATTAATCCCATCGTGAATAAAAGTCCCAGATTTATAACCTCTTAGAATTATAGCATTCGAAATGATAGGGGAATGTTGAAGGAATATAAGAGGAAGATTTCAAATGTTATTGTTGCATCTTTAATTGTAAGGGGAGAGCGAAGTATTACTTGAGGTCCAAAAATTTGGACTTTGCATGCGCTAGTGGATTATGATATTGGATTTTTTGAGGGTTTAAGTTTGGATAAACACAAAGATATGTCTTCATGTTTTGTGGGTATAAAGTTGTATATGTATCACACAAAAATGGTCATGGGTTATGGTAGTTCTATCTTACTTCTTGAAGATTTAAGTTTATTCATTATAAGGACTTTGAATTATCACACTAAATAATGTAGCTAATGAAGTTCAAACAAATATTTGGAAACATGGTTGGATAAATGCAATCCAACTAATATGAAATATAAATAATAGAGGTGGGACTTACTCCATTGAATTAAGTTATGAAATTGCAATTCCTCTTGCATAGAGGTCAATTTGTTGGTGGTGAACAAAGATATAGAAGGCGAGAGCACTTAAGAAGAAAAAATGTTCATGTGGATAGATTTGAAGAATATGGAACTATTGATTCCTTGAAAAATCCCAGGTACCAACAGTTGGGATTCTCCCTGTAAATAATCGCAATTATATCGTCCACCGTTCGGTGTGTGGAATCCGTCTGGTTAACAGTCCAACTACCATAGATTAAGTTGTTTAAATCTTTATTAGTTATGGCCCGGTCTACTGTTTATGTAATTTTATTTTTAAATATGAGATGTAAGTTCCTAAATGCATATAATTAATGAGTAGAAACCTCAAAGGTTATGTGTAGGTTCTTACCTCTCATCTTCTTGTTCCTTCCTTCTCAATTATTCTTCTAAATATAGGACTAATCTAATCTATCCTATCCCCGCAGGAAGCAAATTTAGAGTTCAGAGTAATATACTGCAAAATGTTCATATAAGTCTAACATATGGTTTTTCCAACACAATATTCACATTTACAACAAAAAGGATATCAAAGATATCTCTGATATAATGAAATCATTTATTACTCATTCATTACATGGACATTTACACAGATAGTGAATCCATTCATAACCAAAGAATTAGTTCCAAGAAGTTAGAACAATCTCACTGTATAATGTATAGAAGCAAGAAGAAACACTTCCATGGGATGCATTCCACACATTCCAAACATTTTTTTGTGCAGGACTTTGTTCCAGCAAATCAATCTTTCTTATTAGAAAATAATTAGTTCTTTTACACAATAGTCTAGTCTCCCTTATTCCATCCAAAATTCATTCTACCATCCTCTGCACCCCTATTTATTACAACTTGAACCCATTTCTTTATGACCTTTGGTCTACCCTAACCCTACAAATTCCCAAACTTTGTCCTTAGTGTTTTTACATGGGAGAAAACACACGGTTTCATAATAAATGAAAGCTATATGGGCCCTTCCCTACTAGAAACACACACAGGCTGTTTGCTATCTTTCCCCACTATTGGATTGTATTTTATCATCTTAAGCATGTGTAAGGTTACTGCGCGTCTCCATGTGTGCCACTTCTTACTCACGAATCTCTTTCCCTTGTGTCAACTTCACACTCCCCTTAATGAGCCAATCTAATTTGGTGAAAAATAATACCTATGATACATGAACGAAACATAATGAGATATAAATCTGATCTGAAATAACATTTAAACAAGATTCTATAAAACTTCTCCTTGTTCACATTAAAAAAACCATAATTCACTAGTAATATTGAAACTAATCACCTTATCACCTGTTTCATTATGCATTCTCAATTTCAAGTTTAACAATAGGTGTTAATTCTTACATAGAGGGTGAATAGTACCCCATTAGGAAAAACAGTAACAATTAACTTAAGCTCAAGAATTTTTCTTAATTCCCTATTAGTCCATGATCAAGTTTAGCAGAGATTGGATGCCTAATAACATCTCAAGAAATGGATGGACGATGGGGAAATATTCGTGAAATGAAGATGAATGAAAGATGAGAAATAATCATGGTTAAGTGAAGTTCCGCTCGAGATTGTAAATCAATGGATGAGATCAAATCCGCAAAAGATATGACGTCACAGAAACAATCACACAGAGAAAGGTAAAATGAATATAAAGAATCCGTAAAGATAATATGAGATCCGCATATGATCTCAGATCAATGGTCAAGAATAAATACGCAAAAAATCAACAGATCAAAAGAGTTGTAGAAAAGGAAATGTGGGAAGGAAAATTCAGAAGTTCAACATCGGGAAAAGTTGGTTCCGCAAACCGCAAAATCAATGGTCAAGAAGAAATCCGCAAAAAAGCAACGAATCAGAGAAATGCGGAAGGGAAATTGCATGAATTTAAATTAGAAATTTGGGTTTTCTACAACCTGCAATCCGAAATCCACAAAATCAACGGTCGGGAAAGAATCTGTAAGAAATCAACGGTCCATAAGAAATGCAAAAAAGGAAAGGCAGAAGAGAAATTGTGGACGTCAACTTCAGAAAATGTTAGATCCACAATCCGCAATCTGTAAATGTTCAAACACTCTAGAAGAATCTTGCATTTGATCTCAGATTGACGATTAGGGATGTAAAAAATCAACGGATCAGAGAATTGCAAAACAGGAATTGTGGAAGGGAAATTGCAGAAAAGGAATTGCGGGGAGGAATTTGTGGAAGTAAAAAATTAAAACTGGGGGTTTCTGCAATCCGCAATTGCGGAAACATAGTTTTGACCGCAAAATTGCGTAAAGGAGTTTGCAAAAAGGAAAATTGTAGAAGCCAAAATGAAACATGGGGATTTTTGCAATCCACAATCCGCAATTACGGAAACAGAAAAAGCAAAAAATATATTGTGGAAAGGAGATTGTGGAACGTTGAGGTTGTAGAAAGAAAAGAATTGCATAAATATTGTTTTTCTAAATCTTTTGAAAAAAACTAAGCATACAGGGAGGGCTTATCCAAGTTGGGAAACTAGTGTAAGTGTGCCTTCAAATAAAATAGAAGGAGAAGCCCTAAAAAATAAAAAATGTTTAGGGAAGCAGTTGTAGCAACAACAATTGGCGACTGGCTGGTGAACACAGATCTCTGAAAAATCCCTCTTTGAAAAGAAAGATTGACACATGCTACTATACTGAACAACTTATTCATTGTATTCTCTGAGCTCATTTAAAGACTAGACTTATCTAGGGATGTAATTTTTTGTGCATCACATTGATTGTCGTCTTTTGGGAGTAGGGTAACCAGGACTAGGACTCTTGATAACTCTCTTAGGGCCAGAATATGAGATTAATTTTTCCTTGGTTGCCACTGGATATGACCCTACAGGATTGTAACATGGTTAGACAGATGCATTAGTTTGTTTCTCATTCCCATGATTATTAGCTTTCTTTTGATGCTTTCTATTTTAATGACATTTGTACTTTTAGTTTTCTTTGATTGATTCTTCTACTTTGAGAAATTGGCATGGGTTATTCCATCCATAATTTCCTTTTGTGTGATTGATAAACTTGTTTCAAGATCACGGTCGGAGAAGAACCACTCTGAGCCATCCTTTTGATCTGCTGGTTTATTCCTTCAGCATATCTTCTTTGATGTAGACTGTTTGTCTTGAAATTTTGACTCTTTACTATAAGCCTTTTGGCTTTCAATTTGTAGCATGGGATTATTTTGAATGCCATACATCTGTCAAACCTAATTCCTTTCTTTGGGTCTATCATGGTAAGATTCCTAGGACATATATTAGTGTGAGGATGGATGGAGCCCCAATATAGTACTCTAGATCTCACGATCCTTAGTTATTTTACAGGGTTTAAATGACTTCAATGTGGACTTGAAATTAACTTCCCTTTCTACAGTCTATAAATAATTAAATAATCTCAACTTTGATCAAACTTTACCACACATGTTTTTCCATAATCAGTTATTGACTTTCAAAGACCTTTGAATTATCCAGATTCCTGTGTTTCCAAGCGTAAAAAATTGAGTTGGATTTTTCTAAGCAAATAACAAGCAAAACAAATCAAATTAAAAATACAAAGGAAATCAAACAAAATTAAAATGATAAAAGAAATGTTTTATTTATGTACAAAAGTGTTCCAAAATCTAGGTGAAGTAGTGCTTGAGAACAAGGCCATTTACAGGAAGACTTTCTTCCTACCCTTATATATATTGCAACTTGTTTATTTAATTTACTTGGATATGGTATGACTAATTTATGGATGAACATTAAATTTTTTATGAAACATAAGAGTTATTTGTGATTTTTTTTTATCATAGGATTCAATCTATTTATGCAAGTAAATTTTATGAAGGAATTGAAAACTAGTTTTTGGGATTTTGTGCACAATTTGTTTGAGGAAATGATTCTTTGGTACCTATGATACAAAAATGATATTTATTTTGATTTTCATTATATAATTTTTATTTTTATGGTACAATAACCTCATAATGGTTTAAGACACTTCTCTTTGATGCTTCTACCTTTTATTCAAAAACTAGTTTTTCGATCGGATTGTTTGGCATAGCTTGAAGACTTAGCACATGAAGTGTTTGTAAAACTGCACGGGTATTAATTTTATGATTATGTATGATAAAAAACATTTAAATTTTTTTGAGAATATGAGCAGAAATATTCTTGGTAGTGTTGGGGAAATGTATAACGAAATTCTATATGAATTTCAAATTTCTAGCTCCTTCAATGGAGTTGTTTTGAGTAGATTTGTGACTTTGCATATGAAGTGTTTGAAAAAAAAAATAGAATGAAATATAACTCTATTATTTTTTATAAAACATTCTATTTATATTTTTAATTTCATTTCAATGTGTGGAAATTGAACCCAGTGATAGATTAATTTTACTCACAACAATTAACAATTGATCATGCAAAATTACTCACAAAAGAAACTGAAATTGGAGCTGAACACTAAACTGTATTAACTTAGTGTACAATAGCCAACCCTGTAAAATAATAGGTTGCTGTATAAATAAAATACATCAGGGATTTGAATGCATGAGGAGCAATTCGAATATAGCATAAAGCAGGCTTACCAAAAATAAGCAAATCCCCATAGGTGCAAAAAGCTGATCCCAAATGAGTCATGGAGCTCACGAATTAGCAAAAGGGCTTAGGCAAGATAAAGAGTGATGGAATGAAAACTAATACATGCTTTTACAAGGAGAAAAGAGTGGAGGATGAAGAGGACAAAAAACTAGTTCACCTCACCTAGTCAAACTTTCCCTATTGCCTTAAAACACTGAAGAAGCAGGCAATAAAGCAGAAGGGTGCCTAGGAGGCCAGGAATAAAGCAGAATTGATTCCTTGAGGTTGCATAAGTGCTACATGGGTCAAATTAGGCAAGTTGGACCACTATGGATAGGTAATTGACAACTTGCATAAGGTGGGACACATGAACTAGGCAAATAAGACAAAAATAATTAAATTAATGTCTAAGGTAGTAACCTATGGGTTGATTATTCTAACACCCCTCCTTAAGCCTGACTTATGAGTAATATATCAGAAAATTATAGGGCCTAGCAACAAGGCTTAGTCACCCTTTACATACTGCATGTCCATTTAAACAAGGAAAGAGGCAAAACCAACTTGGGAAAATCCTCCCTTAAACATGGACTGTAAAACAAAATTGTGGAATCTTGTCTTCACTCATGCTTCACAGCATGATCAGCAATCCCTAGCAGTGATTTGAGATTGCTGAAGGTCTTCTCACAAAATTCTTTGGTGAAGATATCAGCTACTTGTTCTGAAGATGAACAGAAGAGTAGGTGAATGGTGCCATCATGCACAAGTTCTCTGATGTAGTGCATATGGATCTCAATGTGTTTGGTTCTCTGCTTCTGAACTAAATCTTTGCAGATTCAAATGGTACTCTAGTTATCACAGTAGATGGTAGTTGAGTACTCTAATTCGAAGTCACACTCTCCAAGTAAACCCTGCAACCATAAACATTGAGTTGCTGCATTAACAACTCCTCTGTACTTTGCTTCTGTAGATGAGAGTGCAATGGCACTCTATTTCTTGCTTGATCAGCTGATTAGCCCTTATGCAAGCATGAACACATATCATGATGTCGAATTTCTATCTGTGCTATCACCTTCCCAATCACTGTCAGTAAATCCAGTCAAATCAAGATCAGATTTTGCTTTGTAGAAGATCCCATGTGTCCTTGTTCCCTGAACAAAGTTAAGGATCCTTTTGGCTGCTTTCCAATGGATCTCATGAGGCTGATCCATATATCTAGAAGCCACACTTACTGCATAAGAAATATCAGGTCTAGTATGTGTCAGATACAACAAACATCCAATCAATTGCCTATACAGTGTATTGTTTACCATAGGTAAAGAATCAGCTTCTTCCAGCTTCACTCCTGAAAGGAAAGGAGTTTTGCTTGCTTTGCAATCCTTCATTTTGAATTTGTTCAGCAAGTCCAAGGAATATTTGGACTGGTGCACCTTGATTTCAGCTTTGGTTTGAGCAATCTCAAGCCCCAAAAATTGACTTAAGAGCCCCAAATATGTCATGGAGAAGGCTTGGTTCATAGCTCCTTTTAAGGAAGCAATCTCATCCTTTGAGCTTCTTGTAATGAGGAGGTCATCAACATATAACACAATTATCATTAATGAACCATTAACTAACTTCAAATAGACATT